>JAGDQP010019142.1:22879-35335 GCA_022664845.1 Lepisma saccharinum
ATAGATAGATAGATAGATAGATAGATAGATAGATAGATAGATAGATATAAGTTTCTTTATCTCAACCACAAAGAGGATGTCATCGAGCACGCCCTCATTTGCTGTCGTTTACGATACTGTAACTCACAGTTGATAATGGATTTTTACTTTTACTTTACTTTAAATACTTTTTATTTGCCACTTCTTTTGCTATATATTTGTATATATGATTTTTTTTTTCTATCTAGTGCGTATAGCACCCTACTCAATAAGTACGTGGCCTGTTCAGATGAGAACCGTATACATTTTACTATGTGCACGTTGCTGACATATAAATATCTTTCAATTACACCTATTTTCAAGATGACAGGTTACAAATTTAAGATTTTAACCATCAAAATATCAGCACTTGTCGACATTCCTGACCAGTATTAGTCATCAATTTTTGACATAATAATTTTCACTACTCAAAATAGCTAGCTTTCTCGTTAATAAATATTCTTTTAGTGCATGCAACTATGGTAAATTGACGTATATTGTCCACCAGTACACAAGACTGCTGTTGCTATGACACTCGTTTGCCAGTCTGGTCAGACACTGGTACCGGTACCCAGACTCGGAACGAAAGTATGTTACGATGATTACAGTTTTGATAAACTTCAATGATAATTCGTTTCCGATATTCCTGTGCATCCAACAGGTTATCACGACGAATATAAACAATAATTAATTACAGATTGATCCATCCGCTCACGTGACACTAGAACGTCAATGCATACCAAGGGCCGGCATCTTCCAGCACCTTTCGCCGCCCTACGACAATCAACTTTTTGTCATTACGTATGCACTTTTAATGCAAGTTTCATGTGAAAACTCTGCCGCACACCTTCCGGCTTCTAACACATCACATATGTGCGGCGAACGATATAAAAACAACACAAAATTGCAAGATTTTATGCCCCTTCACATTAGTACGCAGTTCTTGTTCTTTGTCCAAAATCGATCTGACGAAATCGATCTGCTACTTCGCTCGATTGCACCGTTGTCCATGATGACGTCATCATGGGAATTAAATTAATTCTCACACATCCAGTTCGCAACACAGCCACCGGCTGTCATCACAGGGAGTGCGTAGTAACAGGCTTACATTACGGCTTACACTTGGTTAACCCAACACAGGAAGTGAGCCGGCACAGGGAGTATCATATACGGTCGTTCCCGGTTATAACTATTTATCTCAACCTTGGATTGTTCTGTCCTGTTTTTATGTTCTCCGCTGAGCGTGCTATTTGGCCTTGCATGTAGCATGAGTTTTGGATGCACCCTGTAGATATTCGTCTTGTTTATTTTTTTTCTGTTCGTCTACCTAGTTCACAGTGGGGCATCACACACTTTTAGGGGAATCAGAGGGGATGTCACGCGCCACTACTTGCATAAAATAGTATATTACAAGTTCATCGCTCTGAAATAGTTATCCAGCCTGAAGAACACCAAAAAATGGAGAGAACCAAACTTGTGTAAAATTTTGTAATGAAGTTCATATATATATATATATATATATATATATATATATATGAACACAACAATACTAAAATTACATTTTTACATTATATCAAGGTAAACTAGAATTAATAATAATTGTTTACGCCTCAATGGAAAATGGCGCTAATCATAAGCTATTAATTTTTCCAACAATATTATGCATCTACATGGATCACTAAAAGATATGAGTACAGAGATATATTAGTTCTCTTCAAGAAAAAAACTATAGGACTGAGATCTACTACATTAATTATTTTCAAGAAATATATGTGAATAAAATTAACATAAAATACATTCCTATTATATTTTACAAAATATATAAATGACCTAGTTTCTGAAATACAGAAATACGAATAATTTCAACAAACTGTTCACTGACTGAAATTTACGGTCAACTAGAATTTCAGCTGTCACCAAGACACAAAAGGCGTGACGGCGTAACGTCAACCTAACGCATTGCCATCCTGCTGAGTTAACTCCAGGATGCCAATTACAGCATGTGTGCCTTAAAGACCCTTTCGAATATATATGCTTGCAGCTGTCTCGGTAATATAGGCGGTAGAGCGTCGAATAGCTATTCGGAAAAAGGGGGACGGGAAGTCCGATTCATGCTCAGGTCAACTTATTTCTTATTTCTTCACAA
Organism: Lepisma saccharinum; assembly: GCA_022664845.1. Lineage (NCBI taxonomy): Eukaryota > Metazoa > Arthropoda > Insecta > Zygentoma > Lepismatidae > Lepisma > Lepisma saccharinum. The sequence continues at coordinate 25,044 of JAGDQP010019142.1, forward strand.
GAATCTTACTTTTTTCTTTCACTTCCTATGAAACAAATGCTCCCTTTTACTCGTTTTTTGCATTTCCAAGATTTTATACATTCTTTACGGACATTCAGTGTCGAGCGAGCGAAGACGGGTTACTAGTCAGAAAAGACTATTTTAATTATAACCGTTGGAAAGACCAAACACCTCACGCACTTTACTTTCAAATGTTGAATATAACATAATTCGTTGCAATCGAAACATTACTGATAAGTATGGTGCGATTCAAAAGTCCCAGAACTCTAATATGAAAATAATACAGTTGATGTTTGTTGCCTCTGATTAATTTTGTTTTATGTGAACATCAAAGGAGTAATAAATCATATGATTAGAAAGAAGTGAAACGTTAGCTATACAAAGGAAACTGTATCTTTACAAAGATGTTGCAAATGTCCGCCATTTTGTTCAAGATGTAAATTCACGACGATTATGTTTCTAGTTATTTCGTGCAAACTGTTGACTGGGTATGTCATGAACGACTGTTGTGATGTTTTGTAGGCTTTCGGGCTCTTTGGATTGTTGCGATAGACTTTGTTCTTTAGGTACTCTCAAGAAAAATGGAGTGAGTGGATTCAAACCTGGTGAACGAGGTGGCCACAAGTTTGTAGAAATAAACATATCTTCGACGAACTGCCTGCGTATCGTCAATGTTCGGTTAGATGTATGTTAAGTAGCGCTGTCTTGTTCAAACCAACAAATATGTTCATCTTCGTTGTTCCAAATCTGGTGTCAACATGTACTAGTCCTGCTTCCAGTCCTTTCGAAACTTTTCCACTATATCATAATAATTGTTTATTCTGTTGCACGACCATCGAAGAACCTCTAATTAAAGATACAGATGCAAGTTTGTAAGACTTCACAGCGAAATGCGCTTCTAACAAAGCAACGCTCTATTCATGCCTGAGGCAGCTGTCATATCTGACTACCTCCTGCTTTCTATATCTGCTGTCCAATATGCTGTCTATGTCTGCCGTAATACGCAGGCGCGTTTCATCGAAGATTAAACACATCTACACTAAGCAACGAAACCCACAAATATTCTTTAGTGTTAGCGTATATCATATGGGGGTTTACAAAGACTTAAGAATCGCACTGTCTTGTGTCTGTTCCGATACGGACGTCCCGGTAGCGAGATTATTATTTCCAGTGCAGAATTTACAATTCTTCGTTTTCATTGGTTAATGCTGTTTGAAGTACGGTGCCTTGAATTCGTGTGCCAATAATATTTCAATACTTACTAGGGGAAAGAAAGTTTGATAAAACGGGAAGGTCGGATAGAACGGGGGTGAGGAGGTATTCCCCCTCCCACAGTTCAGACTAATGGTGCCATCAACCAGATTACTTGAATTACTTACTGGACGCACCACAGAGGCTGTTTCGTTAGTTGGAATTCATGAATAGTGTGCCTCCGAGTGGAGTTTGTTTTAAAATTTTAGAATTCTTCTGAGCGTCGATTTATTTTAATATCAAGTTTGTTGCTCGTTTGTGGATTTGTTAAACCTGTACTGCAAAATATAAGTATGTCGTTTTATATCGCGCTATCTTGTACAGTAATTTAGGTGTAATATAGTGGTCGCTTATGTAACCGTTTGTAACTTGCTGAGCAGAGACATCTTGAAATCTTAAATCTTAGGTAGTCGGACAAAGTAAGTACGGAGACAAGCTGTTGGACAAAATGCGACTCGCTATTTGTATCGAGGTTCTAAGTAAGTATCTTCTGAAACAAATAAAAACTGTTTGATACAACGCTAGAAAGAAGCATTGTTTTTGGAATTGCTCAAAACTATTTTGCAATTTTTGTATAATGCATCAAAACAGAAATTATATTTTTCATGTACCTTTTTCACAGTGGTTTATTTATTGAAACATTATTTTCCTGTATTATTATCGCTGTTCTCATAGCTTTTGTACTCATAAACAGAGATTATAGGTTTATCTGAATGATTTCCGTTGTGTGATAAAATTGAGTACTGATTTGAATGACTACCCCATTTTTATCAAACTGACTGTTTTTCGAAAATGCAAATGAGTTCGATGTACGAAATTGCAATGCTGTTCCCACAAATTCAAACCTACAGAATTTAAATTTTCTGAGAAGAAAGTTCATATAACTATTTCAAGACTTCAATCCGTGCTGATTTTTTTTTATTATTATTATTTTCCTTCTTATTCATTGTTAAAATCGCTTAATTGTTGTAGCGCATATCCAAATCTGTAACAATGAAGCTCTTTCAACAAGAATCAAAAAGAATATAAAAAATCAGTGTGGTTATAAACTGGTTGTAACTTTTGAAATCAGTGTGGTTATAAACTGGTTATAACTGAACTTTTGAAATGGTTATGAACTTTTCTTTCCTGAAAGTTTGAACTCTCTAGGCTTGAATTTGTAGGAGCAGAATTGCAATTTCGTGCAACGATAAAAAAATACATTAGAAACATACGATGATAGTGCTGCGATCTAGCTTGAGAGGTTTTACACTAACCTTAACATAGTGTTGTATTTTTGTCTATGATTACTACAGCGACGAGATTAACCATGATTAGTGACATGGCGCTGTATTACAGTTAATAATAGTTATTTGAAAATTTATGTAAGCATCAAATAATATAAAATATATTGGACACATGTCATCTGCAATGTTCTTCCCTTTTTGAAATTTAAAGAGACGGGATCCGTGAATGCTAGTCAGTTGGCCTAACCAGCGAAAATTTTAATTAAATGCAGATATCATCAATACATTTTCTTAATAATACTTACTCAAAGGACCAATTTGTGCAAGTAAAAGATATTTCCATATGATTGTTCTCCCTATGATCAATTTAAAATGTTACTGTAAAACAAAAGCAAAAAAAAAGCAATATCTCAACTCCACACCTGTCAAACCATTCAACTCGCTTCGTTACATTGATGACATTTTCTTAACCTGAACGCATGGAGAAGAGTGACGAAACATTCCTGCAAGACCTCAACTGCACCTTTCCTGTCAAATTTACTTGGTGTTTCTCCAGAAAATGCATAACTTTCCTTAGAGTGGATGTCTGGCTCAAGAATAATCGATTTGAGACAGGCGTCCACAACTCCACATCAAACCCACCAATTCGTATGCAATATTTTCCTTTTCAATTGCTTCCATCGATACCATACCAAACTCTCTCCCATACGTTCTTGCTGTCCGGGACACCTGCATTTGGTCCTCTATCGACCTACAGTACTTCAAAATTATTTCAGTGACCTCTACTCAGCTCTCACCTACAGTGAATATCCCAGTCACGTCATCTGTAAACAATTGGATCCTGCCAGAAAACACTGAAACTTCAACCTTCCCGCGAAGCTCTCTTCGCTCCCAATCTTTTCACTCAGTACCATCCAAGGCTTCAGGTCCTCCAAAAACTGCTCAAACTAGCATATCCCATATTCACTGTGTGACCGGAGACTGAAACAGCTTTCTTCTCATATCCCAAAATAGTCTACCGCAGATTCCCGAATCTCAACATAACCCAGACCAAAGTTGGACCCATTTAATCCCTGCCTCCCAAACCTGGCAAGTGCAATAAATCCTGTTGCAAAACATGTTCAATTTTTTTATCCCAGTCTAACCTTCGAACATTCTGATATACCTGCAGCTAAAGTTCGTCCAACCTTATTTAACTCTGTAACTTAGTTCCACCTTTTACGTTGGAGAAACCCAAACACCTCTAACCATCTGCATCAACAACCATTGCTACTCCTCCAAGTCATAACTACTACTCCCCATAGCAGAACACACTTCACATCACGGCCACACCTTCCATGTCAGAGTCTTGAAAATTCTTAATCCTGATTCACCTGCTATAATAAGGAAGAGATTGGAGCAGACTTACATCTCTATCCTCTTCGACAACCACGAATCCTGCATGTAAGTCCCTGTACCCAGAGCTCTCATTCTTCTTCCTCATCTCTGGTACTTAATTCCTTCTTCCTTCCATTTCTATAATTTTATTCTCCATTTGATTTATCTTTATCTTTTTATTATTATTATTATTATTATTATAGTGTTCCCTTCCCTGCTGATTCTTAACCCTTTTAATTCTTTAGGAAACCTGTCCCCGACTCCTAGTTACTTCCACTTTTCCTTCGCCATTTGGTGTTTTCTCCGGCCACTTTAGTTATTTCCCCGCTTCATAGCCTGGTCACTCTGTTATTTAGTTTCAATTCGGAACATGGCCGCTTCCTAGCACCAGTTCTTTCTGTTCGTGTCCTCTCCTATTGTGTGAACACGTCTTCGGCGAAATGTTGCAGCATTTTTATTGTTTTTGTGAAGCTTTTGTACCCTTGTCTTTGAATGCTGGCGTGTAATTACAATTTTTTTCCTACGTTATTTTGCCATCCTATGTATTCCCGTGTTGGGCGTCCTTTATATTTAAACACTTAGAGTGTTGGGATTTCTGGGCACAAAAGGTTGAATTTTTTGACGTATCAATCTGCTTTGCCTTGCCTTTGGTATCAAAGTTGTTAATAATATAGCTAAATTTTTCGTGTAATCCAAGTCTTGAAATAGCACTCTAAAATAAAGATATAATTCTTACAATTGTCTGTCCAAATACCTCCTTTGGCCCTAGTATGTTGAGTGTTAAACGCACCTTCAACACAATTTTTATAAGATACTAGCATCCTACTGCTCATCTCGTTCAATTCAGAAATGTACTCCATCTACGTTTTTATCCAATAATTAAAGGAATTCACAAACCAAATGTAGGGAGAATATAAACTTTCGATCTCATGACTCAGAGTCATTAAACCTTAGTGTATGATTTACGGCTAGTCAAATTAAGAATATAGACATTTAGCCCGGAGGCCAATTCTAGAAAAGGGCTTCAAAATCACATTTGCTAACATGTTTTGTTAAAAGCAGACAACCATACTTTTTCTATAGAACTGTTCCTTAGGAAACGTATTAGGGTGGTTGTCACTCTGAAAACTTCGTATGATGATTTTAAATGACGTCATAAGTCAGAAGATTAAAACATCTACCGAATGGGCGAAATTCCGGATACGTCAGTGTAATTTTAAAATGGCTGGAGGGAATGAGGCCATATTTTGTGTACAGATAACGGTGGTCGGGTCGCACGCGATAGAGTGTAGTACTACTACCATGACGATCAGTTTGAAGTTCGCCATCTTGAATGCAGGTTAAAAATTTTAAATGAGAAAAGATTCGTGTGATACCCTAGCGTGTTAGGGTAGCTTTTCACCACGAATAAAATTCGGACCTTTTTCTCAAGCTAACTTATTTTTTTTATTTAAAGTTACTACTTGTGCAGATGGTTATCCCGCAGGATGACTTCAAAATGACTTTCCAATATTAGCGTAATAAAAGTTTATAATTATTATGGAAGTTAGTAAAGTAATAATATTGATTACATTGCTACTACCTTGAAATGTCAGCTTTATTGTTGCAGCAAAACTTCAGTACAAAATGATATTGCACCTAAACCTTTTGTGTTTTACATTTTAATTGTTTGCTTTTAAGCGCGAAAAGAAGATATGTAGGATGACATTAATGTAATTTTCTTAAGAAACTAAATAGCTACGAGGTGTAACAATTAACAAAGATTTACTCCTTAAATCCAGTTCTTTGTTGACATTAGTCAGATTCAATGTCTGGACAGTTCTTGCACCAAGTTTGAACCACTGCATCCACACGCCCTGGTGTAAAACATTCCTCCTTTTCTACACAAATAATGTCTAGAATTGCGTCTACTGCCACTTTCCTTGCATCCACACATTGTTAACTCCGGGCAACTGGGTTGTAGTGGATCAATGGTTAATAGTTGTGAAACTAGGATACCATTTATTAACTTCCATCCACGCTGAAGAGGTGACGGTAGTTTTGGATGTGTCCTCAATGACTGCTTCCACACCTTAATTTGATAGTGAGCTCCCATTGCATCTAGAGTCAAGGCTTGCTTCGTTGGAGGCAGTGAGTTAATACTGCTTGTCAATTTCTGAAACAGCACAGCGAACTTCATTAATACATGTACTTGTTAAGTTCGGTTCATAAAGACGGCATACAAATTGTTCTAATGGCAAAAGAGTGGACTCACTTAAGAATTCTTCTTCGCCGAAATCGTGGAGAAGGTGCGGAACCGCTGGAATACTTTCCATGCAGACTTCTTTCCAATGCCTGTAAACTGACTGGTAGTATCACATCCAGTGACGGCATGAAATGCCAGTAAACCTTTCAGAATCTCATGTAGCACGGTTTCTTCATTGTCCCTGATTTTAACCAAATTTCAGGACTTAATTGTTTTGTAAACACAAGCAGAAGGAGTAGGACATCTTTATCCCTACATTGGATAATAATTCTCTCATATCCTTTGAGTGCTGCATCGACTGCGTGTAACAGAATACGTGTATCAGCTTCCTCCTGATCAGCTTGCAGGTGAGATACATCATTTCCAGCAAATGACACAACTTTTTCTGGATCCTCACATCCTCCACTAATAACGATTTCCTGACAATGAAGGTGAATCTGCCTTTGAAATTCATCTGACAGAAACTGTGTCAAATTGGCTTTGTTTTCATCCATGTCAATAAAGCTATTCCAGTTGGTTGGTAACTTCAAAGGTTTTGTCTAAAAGCAGCAGTTTTAGAGGCGTAGAAAGTACCTTTGCCATCTTGAGTTTCTTCATTAATGTCCATGTTGTGATTTGCATACATATTGTATCTAGGAAGTTTAGTTCCTGTAAAGTTAGATGGAACAAAACTTCACCATTGTTGTAATTGCTTCATTTGCTATACTATCTATTCTAAAGACTGACTCATAGTTTATGCTGTGTCCAGCTCAGAGCTCGAAATGGAAATTTTCACGAAACGGAACGCTTGGCTTTCGTTGGTATCCCACATAGCAAAATGACGTCCCAGGGATATCTGACGGATCCTGTTTAAGTCCCGTTTACATCCATGGGACGTATAGTTATAATTAATCCTTCGTATAACTATACGAAGGCATATCCTTCGTATAGTTATAATTAATTAAATAAAAATAATAGTAAGGTCGATTTAATTTATAGAAATGCCAGGTAGGTAATCCCGCACGGCTTTCCGGGGGACATCCAGGGGACCTCCGTACGGGATGAATTGTTTGTATTGCCCACAGAGTTATCTCACGGACGTCCTTAGGACATCGCTATGGGAGCAGGACCATTCTGACGGTAATGGGATCTAAATGGGACGTCCCAGGGACGTACTCTGCTATGTGCGTATGTTGTCGTTTGTGTATGATTAGGGGTCATTCCGTATTACCTTAACACCAAGAAGGTTCAAGTTTGTTTATTTTTGTTGAACTTCGATGTGTTAGAGATAGGACATGTGCTCAATTTCGCTTACAAGGGGGCGGGGAGGGGATCTAAAGCGATTAAAAAGGTGCTGAAGTAATACTCGAACGACCCCTTATTACAGCAACGAGACTAACGAGTGATGAAATATTGCGCTGTATTACGATTAATAATAGTGAAATTATTTACGTAACCATGGAATGACAAAATAAATTAAATACGACTGTTCTAACGACCTTTCTAAAATTTAAGGAGACATAAATAGTGAATGTCAATCAGGGGGGAAATTTTGAATTAAATGTATACTTAGGTTCAGAAATTGGCCAATGGATACATTTTCTAAATTCGATATGTAGCACAACATAACAAAATCAAATCTATATTCGATAGTGATTTAAAATAAATACTCCATGCATTGTGCTTTCCACGTCAGCTCAGTATTGGCGTATTGTAGATGTTTGTGACGTTGAAAAGTTTTCCATCGGCCATTTTTTTTATGAATCTACCTCATATCAGCTTATCCTATAAGTAATGTCGTATTTTTGCACCGTGAGGAGAAGAACGATAACTTACCTGAACACTACCGTTAGTCAGGAAAATAGTCTCCAACACTACCACCTGTCAACCAGTTGTTGAATCCTCCGCTGAAAGAAGTCACCGGTTTTGGAGGCAAAGAACTGAGTCACTGTTCGTCGCACGTCATCCCCATGTAGCAGTGTTTTCCCGGAAAGGTGGTTTGCAGACTGCGAAAAAGACAGTAGTCTTGGTGCAAGATCTGGTAAAAACGCCGGGTGGGAAGTTCCTCTCAGCCACATTCCTCGATCTTATATTAGCACAGGTCCTTCTTGCCGTGTGTGGGCGCGCGTTATCACCGTGGATGAACACGCTTTTGCGATTAACCAGAGCAGGACGTTTAGTCCGTAGGCGTTCAAGCTACCGATAGTAGACATCTGCGTTGATCGTCTGGTTACGTGACAAGTACTCAAAATGGGTTATCACACGGATATCCCACCAAACACTCAACATCACTTTGCAGGGGTGGAGATCCTGTTTTGGTACAGTTACTGCTCCTCCCTTTAGGTATTCACTGCCGCTTGCGTGTAATGTTATGGTAGAGGACCCGTTTTTCATCCCCTGTCACCATTCTGCCCAGAAATGGCTCACGTCTGTGAAAGGTGAGCAAGGAACTGCAGATGTCAACTTACTACTGCTTCTGTTGAGGCGTTAACTCATGGGGTACCCATTTTTCGAGTTTCGACATTTATCGAAGGTCCTGCAGATGACGATGAACAATCGAATGGGTGACATAGTGTTTGCTGGCCAGTTCTTCAACAGTTTGCATTGAATCTGCCTCTACAACTGCTAGCATGGCATCTTTGTCCAGCTGCACGTGTGACAGGTCTCCCTTCTCGTGGCTTATCGGTGAGGCTGGTGTCCCCAGACCGAAACCTCTAGAGCCACCTCTGGAACTTTCTCACGTCCACAGCACCTTGACCAAAAACGACATTGATGTTACGTGCCGCTGCGCTGGCTGGATGTTCTTGGTGAAATTCTGAAATTCATTCAGCACGACATGCCGTGTGTGGTCCTCCGACATTGCCATGATCAAACACCAAGCCACACTTCAAAAACGTGGAGTAGACCGTTCTCCTACACATTGTTGCACAATCAAGTGCCCTATATGAATCAGCTATGACACGTGCCGCCTACTTCACTATTCGCGCGTGAGATGGTGTCATTGCAGCGATCATCGCACGTACGACATTACTTGTGGGATAACCCGGTACTTTGTCTTAACAGTTATTTAAAAATGTTCTATTTGTGCAAGTGAAAGCTGTTTTCATAATCACTCATATTGTGAAAATAAGTATTTATATTTTGTATTTTACATATGATCAAGTATTGTATTAATTATTTGAGTGGTTAAAAAAAAAGTAAATCGATGCAAAGAAGAAAAGACGTCAGAAAAGCACTAAAAAGAGAATTCAAGGAGAAGGGATATACTACAGAAGGGTGCTAGTTGCAGTTTCAACGTTCCGTACTTGTCTCTAACATACTAAGAAGCTAGGTATACTTTTGGGTAATGGGAAGGGAAATGTTAATGTGGAAGAGGAAAATAACACGCTTGCACACATTGGTAGGAATGGAGGAGGGAATGAGAGTCAACTGTGATATGTGATATGTTGTCATCAAAGAACTATACTCAGATTTTTTTATTTATGTGGAATAGCTGTTGTGGTACATGCGAGATAGACAGCGTTTTCCTTGTCGTTTAGAAGTAGTTTTATGGCTGAACCATTCAGTGTAAAAATAGTGAACTAGCCCAAAATGTTAAAAATGGGCAGAATAGTGTAAGAATGATTGATTCGCGAACGACATATCTCGTCAGAAATTTTTCAAATAATATTGAACGAACCGGAACGGTCCGTTGCCATTTCTGACGAGACAGAACCAGAAGGTTCCAGATATTCACGAACCGGAAGAGCGTTCCGGTTTGCTCCCGTCCATTTCGAGCTCTGGTCCAGCTGCATGAAGTAACTGCACTAAGTCTTTTGAGCGTGTAGCCTGATGTACAGCAACTTTAATTCCAGTATGTTTCGGTGTTGGTTTGCGACCACCAGAACTAAAAACAGAATAGCTTGAGCAATGCTAAAAGTTTTTGTTGAAGGTTTCATCACATACATCCTCAAATTTACTATACATCTCTCCGAGACAGATAAGCCGCAGAAGGTAAATACTGCTAGGAATAATTGACTCGACATGTTGTTGATCAATACCACCAATGATATTATGGCTTGGGAACTCTCTTATGTCAGACTTGATCTTTAGAGCAACCCAGTAAAGCCAGCTAAGTACCTCTACGCCCTTATCCTCATCTTTGTAATTACTTTTAATCGTGTCATTCCATTGAATGTCACCTTGTGAATCTTTGACCATTTTTTTTTTTTTTT
>JAGDQP010019143.1:22480-35333 GCA_022664845.1 Lepisma saccharinum
AACGCATTAGGAAATTTAATACGATTAGTGAACAAACGCATGTGGAGGTTAGGTAAGTCAAGTACGGTATTTTTTTTATTGCACACACGATTAACTCTTGTTATCACAATGCGCTCTTCCTGTCGCTAGTCACAAGTGTGCTGTAGTAGTGTCTCAAATAAGGAACTCCTAAACCATTCTCGCACAGGCGTATTACTCCTTCACTGTAAATGAGACTGACAAGCAGATAGTTTCCAATTATCAATTTAGTGGATTGGTAGCATGTCGGAAAGCTAATACGGAGAACCCAAGATCGAATCATGGTGTGATCTTCTTTGTCTTTAAAAAAAAAAAACTTTTATCTTTTCATATATATATATAAACGCATTAGAAAATTGAATAAAATTAGTGACCAAGGGCACGTGGAAGTTAGGTAAAGTCAGGTATGGTATTTTCTTTTATTGCACACGCGACTGAATCGTGTTTTCTGTCATTCGAAAACATGACTTCTTGTTTTGAGAAGCTAGTGGCCTTGTTTCCTTCTTCAAACTGACTAATATTTCCAAGGCCAAATAAATCATTCTATAACTAGCTATCGTTCTTTTCTTCTACCTTATGATGAACGGGTATAAATTGAGGTGCGTTTTTAGTTAAAAGCTAATGTAGATTTTGTAGCGTTTGTTCACTTCTTCAAATTGCTGGTTCATTTTTTCTAAACTATGTCTGTGAATTTTTTGGACTGTTTAATGTGCGTACTGTTTTCACTGCCTGATAGGAAGAAACAAGTCTAATCGCAAGTCCAGAGCTTTCCTTCCAAACTACAAAATAAAAAGCAGTTTGTCTTAAAAATTAAAAAAAAAATAGGTGAAGGAGTACCGAACCCGGGACCACTGAATCTCAAGTGCAACGCCTTACCCACTTTTTTACCATTTTATTAAATCTGAATTAAACTACAGAATCAGAATAAACGGAAAATTTTTCAAAAAACACTAAATGCAAATAAAGTTATAATACAAATTAAACAATAACATTTCAAAATAACCTATTTAAAATATAAATCATTTTAAAAATAAAAACTTTCGATGAACTGGTATCGAATTCGGGACCACTACATTACAACTCCAAAGCCTTATCCATTACTCCACGTAGCCAACTATCAGACAGTGCTTTCTGAGAGCTCTTCATAACAATTCTGTACATAGGTAACAGACGCTACTAATTACGTAGTGTTCACACGTCATGGGTGTCCTCTCCGCAGACAATTCTCTGCCATTTTGTTCCGTTCTTCCAGCAGTTTTGTTTGTTTAGAAAACAGGAAACAATGTGTTTTACCATTAACAAGCTTTGAATAAAAATAGCAGTTAAGGCAGTAACTGCAATTTTTCATCGGTTGTAGCAGTCATAGCAATTTATTCCATGTAGCAGTGAAAAATAGCTGCTACGCTAGTTTTGCCCATCTCTATTTCGCATCTATTTTTGAAGGCTTTACTAATGTTTTTTTTGCTTTCTTTGTGTATTGTATATATGCGCCATCCCTTCCAGATATCAAATCCGGCATAAAGTAGAGTTTCACATTTTTGGCGTTTACTGCCTTCTTCAAATTGCCGATTCAGTAATAACGTTTATTGTTATTACAACGCTTAATGTTTCGATTAAACCCACAAAATGTTTTTGGCCACAAATTGACAGCAATAATCCACTGTGCGTCGTATCAACGAAATTCTATATTCGTTGAAATATGGTTTAAAATTCAATCTGTTCTCAACGTGCACATGAAAACACCAAAATTAGTTTCTCATGTTAAGAAATGCTTCAAACAAAATCTATTATATCATAGTTGAAAATAATATTGAATACACGGCGTATCAACGCAATGACGTCTTTGTTGAAATATGATTGAAAAATAAACGTAATTTCTTCAACCGATAAAGGTTTATCAACGAAATGAACCTAAAATCAACGTTGAAATCATATATGTGTGCTACTGGGGTTGTTTGGTGTTTTGGGCAAGATTTATTAATCAGTTTCTCCAGATTTAGAAGAGGAAATAAGATCAGAATAGACCGGAGCATTTGCGAAAAGTCCAAATACTGGTGATTTGCAAGAGGTAATCTTTGAACACATGTAATGAGAAGAAGAGGACACTATGGATTTGGAACTATGTAATTACCGGTGACAAGTGTTCATCAAGCTTGATCAAAGAGAGAAAGTCGGTAAAATAATTCAGGATTGTAATGGTGAGATAATGTTTTCATCGGAATATGTGAGATATATTTTACCCGTATCAATTGATATCCCAGATAACCACAGTTTTTTCGCCTATACAGTGCCCTTAGAAATTCCTGACGACTCTATTTATCAAAGTTTGAAGGATTTTGATGAGATTGTCAGAATTCAGTAGTGGTACTATAAGAACTTAGGATCCAGTCTTTAGAATGGAAAGCGTCTACTATACTTTTCGAACACAAAGAAACCTGTGCTTCGTTTATGGCGACTTGCGCAATATAACATACAGCTTACGTCAAATGGCTTTGAAGCAAATAATCGTGATACTGCAAGTACAGGGACAAGTGAAACTGTAAAAAAACGGTAAAAAACATTAGAGTTCAATTTTACTAATTTCCCGGTAGTAGCCCTGACGCAGAAAGGGAGTGTAGGTGACGTGGCTACCTCTCCAGCTGAGGGAGGCGCGAACAGCATATCGAGGCCGCTTGAGTCTTCAAGCAGTACCCTGAACGTTGAGAAGGAGCAACAGACTTTTTCTGTGGAAAATTAAGTGGGCGAGCCAGTGGAAGAAATAAAATAAGACAAGATTACTGTTCTGAATAGTGAGATAAACCCAAGTGCTGACGAAGTGAACTAGAGTGTGGAGGAGAAGGGGAGTGAAAGTGTTTCCAGAAGAGGCATCTAGTGTATCTGAATTTGCGTCTGAAGACAAGGCGAGGAATTTCGGAGACCATTCTGAAATAGTTGATACTCCAGCCGGTGAGGAAGGCGTCCCCACACGGGAAGAATAACTAACAACGGAAGAGGAGGAAGGTGACTCAGGAACGGTAGGTCCGTTTCGCAACACACGTTATAAACTTCACACTGAGGTGTGTGATCTTTTTTACTTCCCCGTATAAAAACCTGGAAGAGACAAATCCGCTCGTAAGAAACTGTTTTAAGTTGGGGACGACGCAGTGTGGTATACTTTCATCTCGGAGAGAGTTAACCCCATCTGACTTTAAATTTTACTTTCAATGACTTTTGTTGGGACCTCTTGTTCCATCCTCTAGTGAAGTGTTATTTCTAGTGATTTATATTACAATTCAAAAGGTCAGGTCTAGCCTTTCTGATTAAGTCATATCATCCCGCGACAGGGTTTATATGACATGTAACTCTCCTGAGGGTGGTGGGTTTCCTCCACTCTGGAGGTCGATACGACCCTGGTCTGGGAGGATCCAATTTGTTGAGGTTTACGATTGGCACCTTAAACGTCTAAAAGTTACAACCAAACTAAATGTGATATACTAGACGTTATCTGTGATTCATATTTATTGTGTACAAGAAATCGCGTATCCAGATTTTAAAATCCGTAATTATAAATTCTACAAAAACTATGAAGTGACTCAAAAGGTGTGGGTAGGTTTTATTTTAAGGAATGGCATTCTAGTAGAAGAGATATTAAACACTACAGGCGGTAGAACTTATATTATTAAAATAGACGGAATTGTTATTGTGAACCTTTACGCACAGAGTGGGTCGAATTTCATACAAGAGAGAGAACTTACTTTCCAACAGCTAGCAATAAACTTACAAGTGTATGGTAATTCTGATACTTTAATTGACACATATATGAGCCGCAACTGTAAAAGGAAGCTGGACTACATTGTATCTAGTCCTAACCTGGTATAATCTATTAAGAATATCCAGGTCACTAAACTGGGGATTTCAGATCATTCACAATTATGTATCAGTATCTTATGGAGGTATCATTACACTGATGCTCTAGCTTGATATGGAGAATAAATAATGATTTTTTCTGGAGTATTAAGGATTCTGCCAACTATCGAGAGAGCTTTTGAGGAAATCGGATAAGTTTATAGGGAACCCAGGTGCAGAGCTAGTCCTCTAGAAAAATAACATGTGAGCTTTGGTCTAAAATCCTTCACCAGAAAGCTTTATGAAGACAAGAAAGATGATTGAGTACTACCAGCAACTCTTACAAGAGTATAATAACCGTGCGATGAATGATGTTAAATGGTTATCTAAGGTTCGTCAAATTCAGGCTAAAATCAATTTGAGGTTAAAATTAAAGCACTCTGGTATCCAAAAAAGAATTTAGTAGGGAAATGTGGTATCTACGAAAGTGTTAATTTGGATTCAGTGCAGCGTAATAGGAAGCAAATGGATGAAAAATTTTATAAATAGTTTTCAAGATGAATTGGGATATATATACACGAGCCGGCACATTTATGAGAGCATTAGTAAACAGTACTGTAAAAACTTTCAACAACAGAGGGAATCCTGACATTGACACCCTGAAAGCTTTCAATATAGCTGAGTTACCGCGCATCTCGTCTAATGACAGTGAGATGCTTCAACAGTGAGGTTGAAAATGTTATCCAACAATTGTCTTATCCTGTGGTGGGGAAGTCGGGTTGAGTGGCTCTTGGATGCAAAAAATAAGGCATATCTCATTCGCGAACTGGTTCCGGTTTTCAATTCTATATGGCGCCACTCCGTTATCAATAGAAACTTCTTCACATTAATTGGAATTTTAATGAAGATAAATAACCAAACGGCATCCATCTCATGACACATGCAGGTGGTTCACCTGCAAAACTTTGATACTAAATTTTGCTTAAAATTCTTTCTTATCGGATGAAAACAGCGATGCCCATGCTTCTATTTCCCTTTCAAAGTGGTATGAAAGAAACCACCACGATTTATATTCAGTTAATGAATATTAGAGACATTTTGATATCTGCCCAGGAAGGACATAACTTTCCTCTGATGTTATTTAAAACGAGCCCAAGATAACATTAAACATAAATATTTGTTCGAAGTCATGCGCCTTATGAATTTCCCGAGGACTCTCATAGATCTTTTAAATGGATTTACGATAACAGATACTTGAAAATACCTGTAAATTGACACTTGGTGCCCAGAATTAAACTAAATAAAGGAGTAATGCCTCTTGCGCTTCCCTAATGTTTGGTTTGAGGATGGTACCTTTTGCTATCGCCGTCCAGAATTCTCTATCGGGAAATAAATTGATTAATAACTACCTACAGTGCCTTGTCTACGCTGATGACGTAAACTCTGTGTTCCAAATTATAATGAATTTGAAAGAATTCAAGAGGTTTTGGAGGATTTTTTCCAACGTGGTCGACGTGCCAAAGTAAAGACAAAACCGAAGCTTTGGATTTAATGTCGAAGATCAGTAAGTCAGTGAAAACGAGAATTCAAATTTAAGACTCTATAAAAGTGTTGGGGATTTGGTGGAATGCTAATATTGGAATTAATTGAAAACCATTGAAATTAATGAAAATCTGATGATTCAAATGCTGGTGAAGGACTTTATTCTATTTAAAAATAGTCTCTCTTCTCTTGATAGAGCTCGATTTGTTAATATTTTTATTTTGAGCAAACTATATTACAAGACTCGAATCCTGCCTGTTTCGTCATTATTTTCGGCTCAGATTGATAAAAATATTGGGTAGTTTTTGTGGTGCAAACAACTGTTACGTACCCCTGGATCTATTCTATACAAAAAATAAAGAAAGGAGTGTACTTGAAAAATTCTCAACGGCAAGCCCAGGCTCTACTAGCCCATAGAAGATACAAGTTCTTTGCCTTTATAGACAGAATATCTCATATGATGCAAGTTTGTTAGTACTACAAATTGATGACACGACTCCGAAGAATATCGAGGGACCTATGAAGATGTTTTCCTCACATTTTCTTGGAATTTACCTCTGCGGTGATTCAAAAGATACCAATGGAGGACTTTACCGTGAGACTTTTATAGATCCTTTATGTGGAATGACTAGGTAAAATGCTATCGTCTCAGTCTCGGTGGATATGTCAGTCTTGGTTTCGTGTCGAGTAAGTCTCGATGCATAGTGTCTCGGTCTCGACTCGATTCCTGCACCTTAGTATCGGTCTCGGTCTTGGACTCGTTGCCATGCCTAGAGACACATGTGTGAAACAGTTCCCCAAGGACAAAGGTGGTGGCAGAATTCAGTTAGCGACAAAGAGTTTGATGTGGTTGATTTATTTGTATGTTGTTGCATATTTTCAACAGTGGGAAAGTTTTATAAGGTATCCGTATTTCAGTTTTTAAACACAATAAAACCAAGTATGAAATGTTTTATAAGGTAAGTTATATTACTCAGAGACAGCACTCATGGTCAGTATAAAACAAAGAATTATATTGCGTATTGACTTCCGTTGCGTCAAGAAGGAACCCCTACGAATAGTCTAAACACGAGCTACCATGCCTATTACATGTTCATTTTAGGAGATTCCTTCTCTTAGAATTCAGTTCCTGGAATTTCAAACGTATGTTCTTTTCGTATTTCAGCATTTCCTGTCATGAAGAAAAAAGTCAGCAACTGAGGTAGAAAACGAGGAGGTGCTACTGTTATAATGGATAACCTATACAAAGAAATAATAAATGATTCCTTGGAAAAGACGAAATCTGGTAAATGCAAGAAGACATTATATTTTAATAAAGTTCAGCAAAGAGATGAAAATTAAAGAAAAAAGTCATCTGAACGGAAAAGAAAAAAAGGAGCTTTAGAATTCACCAGACAACATTCAGGTTGAGAAAAGTTCAAGATGATGTTTTCTGATCTAGATCCTTGTAATCATGAGGATAGTTACTTATGCACGCCACATGGACAAGAAGAGCCAGATGATTAAGATGCGAATTGTATAGTCTATGACAGGATATTCTCGGAAGACACACAGGGAGAGCTATGGGTTAAGTATATCATGTGTTCGTTGTGGGTTCGTAACGAATGTGTTGGTACAGAAAAGGAGGACTGTCTCTGACTTTTGTAAAGGACATTTATCATCTCTATATCACCCTTGAACATTATTTTGTACTGTCAAGTGTTTTTCTTATTTAAGGTAACTTAAAAGGGTAGCTCGTATTTAGACCAGTGTTTCAAAAGTCAAGATTATGACATCTCTGTAAAAATATGTGTTTAATATCATAGGCATGCGTTCTTAAGCTAAATTTGCAACTACATTATACAATAAACATATCTAAGCCATATTTGCAGTTGTTTGGTACATTACTTTTAACATTTTGGAGATTTTCGAAAAACAAAAGTGGTAGCCCGTATTTTGACCTTTTCCTCTACAGGTTGTAACAATTGAACGCTAATTAGTATTTATCTTTAAAGTGCAAAACATATAGCTTTTAATTACACTATTCTACCAAGTTTTTTAAAACTTCATTAACGTATACTGTGTTCCGAGTTCGTAGCGTTAACCTTTATAACCAACATCTAACATGTTTACTACTTCCTTAAACTCGCGGCAGCTCAAAACCCGTAAACTTATAGGTAGTGTTTAGAACTCAGTTCACTCAAAGAACTTCAAGTGATTTAAACATGGGTTTGATAACTATTCTGCTTACATTGTTAACTGGTGCCAAAGTTACTCTCATATTAACAAAAAATATTCACAAAATTGAGCATTGCAGTACTCACTGCACTAAAAACGAAACTCTACAACTGAAGAAAGCAAACTAAACGTTGAGAAAATATTCTTCTTTCAAAATCAGATCAATAGTGCTGACAAAGCAGATGATTTCCTGGTAATACGAGTGATGAAAATTAATTTGTATTACTGACAGCCTAAAGGAGGTAAATTGAATATATCATTAAATAGAAGAACCGAGTGGTCGTGGCTCAGTGGCAGAGTGTTGACTTAGCATTCGGGAGGTCCTTGTATTGATTCCAATTACTGACCATCCTGACTGAGCTCTTTCCAGGGTTTTACCTTCGGCAAATGCCGGGATGGTACCTACAAAATACGCTCAGGTCATCTACCTTCCAACATTCTCTCCTCTTTTCTATCCTGGCCAGAGCCTAAGATGCCAAAGACCTTAAAATAAATTCAAAATTCTTAAATAGAAAACAGTTCGAATTTATTGTTGAAGGTGTTATTTTGTACGTTTATTGGAAATAATCTTAACATAAAATCACGATTACGATAAATCATTTAAAATAAATTAATAGGTAATTACACAGAATTTCATATCTATAATGGATACTACTTTTAGCATAATTTACTTAGACTATATGATTTTTTATCTTTGAATTTGATTTTTAATTCATTTGTGGCCCTTAGATATCTGCCGCAATAGAGGAAGAGTTGATCAGAATATAAGTTGAAAGTGCCATCATCACATTTGATAGGTATGACTGAGGAAAACGTGGAGAAACCTCAACCAGAATATTCGGTCGCTGGTATTGAATCAAGGACCTCCCGAAAGCAAAACCCAAGCTCCATTAACTTAGATACGGCTGTTCGGTAATTTGATCTTTTAAATGTTAACTAACATAAAATTAGCCTTACTTCTTAAAGACTGTTCAAAGAGTGCAGTGGCTGATCTCGACATCTAACCGATTTAAATTCTTTAAACTTTAAAACCACAAAACAGGCAACCAGCCTTCGTGGTCCAGGCGGTAACGTCTCGGACATCGGATCGGTAATGGGTAGGTACGCGGATTCGAACCCGGCGGCAAACTATCTGACTGAGTTTTTACATGATTTCCCGCAGTTTGAAAAAACGAATGCTTGGATGGTATCTTAAGCAAGGCTCTTGCCGATACTTTCTCCATTGCGTTCCACATCCGTTCATTATCATCGATAGAAAATATTAAATATCTCAGAAAATGGCATAATGTCTTTTGAAAACAAAAAAATATTATGCCAGGTTGGCAACACCAACAACTCGATGGCATCATGTTCTAGTTCATAATATGAGCCCTGTTGATAGAAATCAACTCCCTTAAACTAAATTTGTCTGGCCTTCAAGTTCGACTACTCGGCATTTTAAAACTGAAGCATTTCTGCAAAAGCTTCTGCTTCTAGCAAATTATTTTGTTGTTTGTTTTCAGGAATTCGTCTGCAAACTTTCTCTGTATATATCGCTGCAACCGTTTTTCCTCTCAACAAAATTTCAATTTTTCCACTTAGAACGTGATATTTGCACCGTTTATTTAAGTAACGCAGTGTGTATTTAAATGTAAAGGAGCAATGATGTTACACACTTATCCCGCAAATGTGATTTTGAGGACGCATCTGGAAAAGCTATGTAAGAAATTATAAAAAGAGTACTGCGCATAAGGGCCGTTTTCTGCCCCTCAACCGACTTTAATGAAATTTTGCACGTAATATCTAGACAATATGAGAGTTCCAATAATGCAAATCCTATGTCTATACCACTTCCGATTATCATGGAAAGCGCGTCCAAAAATAACCAGTTCCGCATTCTAATTTATAAAAGATAATTGGAGCGAGGTATCGTTTTGTAACTAGTTGGGGTCGATGGTTAAACAACACAAACGTGAATTTTTTATAAGTAAAATTGAACGTTTACATAAAAAAAAAAAAAATATTTTTTATCTCCAAAACGGTTAAAGATATAGTATTTTGGTTTACACTATAACATGCTTATTATATTAATACTTTCCATACGGAATTTAGATAAGCCATTCTGGAGATATTAGAATTTATTTTAACAACACTACAAAAATTAGAATCCGGAAGTGGTCATGTTTGGATGCGCTTTCTATAATAAACGGAAGTGGTATGGGCATAGGGTTTGGATTATTGGAACTTTCATATTGTCTACATATTAGGAGGAAAATTTGTTAGAGGTTGAGGGGCAGAAAACGCAATACTCCGTTCCGACAAATCATAAATCACGAAATGGTTGGGGCAGAAGAAGAGACTGTCTCGGCGCAATTTCACCTTGAGATGACACTGAAAATATATTTATGAATTATCCCTGCTTCGTTGGTGCTGAATTACGGCATAAAAGTTTGCGCTCAAGTCGTCGTAAAATTATGTGTTTTCGAGGGCTAACTGCACAGCACACTCGAAAGCAGAAAATAAAAAATTCAAAATGGAGTTATGTCATTCGATTATGACTCGTTGTTCTGAATCGTATTATAAAAGCTTAGTAGAAAGGGTACGAGAACGACTGAAAATTGCGGCTTGCCTACCTTCCAGGGGCACCCACCACGTCGTTGTATTGACGTGGTAGGTCGTTGACCTTCCGTGGTAGGTAGTTGACCTCATGACGTGGTGTGGACGTTCGTACAAGACTACGAATGAAATTTGGGTGGGAAAAAGTGATGACGTAATCCAAGATAGGGTTTGGAAATCTCCATCACGTGACAGAGGTCATTGACCTGTGATGTTGACAAATGTTGAGTGCAACGTTATCATGTTGAGATTGTAGTGCTGGAGCAAGTCAGAACATGATTTTTGACGTCATGAGGTCATTGTCCGGGAGGCAGGATAGTACAAGATGTTTGACGTCACGGCGTGGGTACAAGCGAGCAGTTGACTATTGAGGTCAGAAGGTCATTGACAGGATGTAGGAAATTACTTGTTACCTGACGTCATGGTGTGGGTGAAAGTTTTTGATTATATATATAGAGGGCAGTAGTGTTGTATGTATCATTATAAAGAGAGGCAAGCTTCAGTCATGGCAGAGCAGCAGCAAGGTGTAGCACGTCCTGTTAAGTTGGGAGTAGAAGATGTGGAGGACCTTAACGATACATTGGAATTATTGGATAGTAGTTATGAAGAAGAAGATAAAAACCGTACCATATATAGTTTGTTAAAGTCTAAAGTGAAGAGTGAACCATCATTATTATCTTCTTTTTCATTTAATAAAGAGGAGAATGATGACGACGAGGATATTAAGGAAGTCTATTCTTCATTAGTGCCAAAGACAAAGACGGAGGATGAAGATATTAGCGTGGTATATTCATCATTAGCTCCAAAGAAGAAGAAGAATGCAAAGACAAAGCAGCGTGTGTTGGAGGGAGTTGAATATCCTGTAAAGAAACGTTTGTGTTATGATAATACTGGAGTGAAGCAGTCATCATCGATACTATCAAGAGCAGCAGCAGCGGCAGGAATAGCTCCACCACTACTAGGATCAGCAGGAAAAGCACCAGCAACAGTAGCAGCAGTAGCGAAACCAGCAGGAGGGACTCGACTAGTTGTAAAAAGTGCCAAGTGTGGATGCAAGAACAAGTGGGTAGATGAGAAGTGTATTCGTCTAGCCTTACAACAGTGGAATCCTAAAAGTGCTTCGATCTGTGAAGGGTGTTTTAATGAGGAAAATAACCAAACTGGGCATGCGTGTTTAGGCTATATCAAGCCAAATGAACTAGTAACAGGCGAAGAAATTGAAAAACATTTTCGTAAATGTGTGTGGAGACTGATCTTAAAACCTTCAACAGAGAAAGAACTGTATGTTATTTATAAGCAAGATCATCCTGAACTGAGTAATGTTGCTGATGATGAAACAATTATGCGAAATATGAAATATGGACTTTGGAAGGTGGTAAAAGTTCATATGCAAGGTGTAATTGATTTGTTACATGACAAGGATCGTAAAGGAAAAGATCGAGTAAGACTCTAAAGTGCTGTAAAAGGAACAAGTGAAAAAATGTCAGACTATTGTGTATTTTGTGGTGGGATTTTTGTTGTGGACTCGTGTGTATTACAAACTTTTCGTACATATTTAAAGGACAACCCAATTACTTGTAGTGGGTGTAAGTTAAAGATTCTTCATAATAACTGTATATATGTGTGGAATACAGGCAAAGTACTTTCAAAACATTTCTTGAATCAAGTAAATCACCATGAAACGTTTGTGGAGTACTATGAAATTTTCAAACGACAGGGTCATGTAAGTATTTCCATGAATAATTTTTTCAAAACTTGTAGAGAATTAGTTCATAATAGTGAATTCATTGCTCAACTCATACCTGATGTGATTCATGAACAATTTTCTGTAGAAAAGTCTGTAAGTGTGTCTTCAGAACAGTACATTATTGATGTGCAAGGATTTAAAATCTCTACACATGAGTTTATTATGAGAGAATTCTGTATTGTAGCGTGTGATGCTAGTCTTTTATTCCACTGTTTAGTAAAACTTCCATGTGAGATTACGGAAGTAGGACTAGGATATCAAAAACAAGTGCAATGGTTAACAGAAAACTTTCACGATTTACAATGGCACACATCAAATGGATACAGCGTTTCACATCTTCGTAGAATAATTTTTCAATTGTGTTCAAGTGAAGCTACATTCTTTTGTAAAGGTCTTGAAAAAGCACAGTGGATTAAAAAACTATTTCACTTACAAACTGTGAATGATGTAAGTGAAAAGGAATGTCCTGCTCTGAAAACATTAAATTTGAACATTGGTATGTCTAAGTGTACTTTTCATGACCCTGTGGAGGTGAATGCCTGTGCATTAAGAAACTGTTTGCAAATACAGTATTGGATGAAACATGAGAAACCAAAAAATCTTGTAAATACCTTATCAGCCATGCAGATGTAAGAAGCATGTGCAAGTTGTTTTTATAAAACACTTTACTTACTCTTAAATAATAAAGAATGAATACTCTATGAATTTGTTTTTTCATTTGAAATCAGGATAAATGATAACAAAAAGGTTTAAATTATATAAACATATTTATTTTTCTTTAAAATGAAGAAGAGTAGGATACAATTCTATGTACAACGTAGCTTGTTTTTTTGTTCTATGATTTGTTTAACATATTTTACTACAATTTGATCATTTTTTTTCAAATGAACAGTATTGAATTCTGGTATG
>JAGDQP010019144.1:1624-35331 GCA_022664845.1 Lepisma saccharinum
TCAAACCTTTATCCGAGTTACGCTCGAGTAGACTTCTCTTTAGCCCCAAAATAACAAAACCTAAAGTCTACGTAATATTTGCCCCCACAAATAGAGGACTAATTTCTCTATAATTGAACACAATTCCAAGACGAAGCCAGACGTTCACAGGACAAGTTCTAGACGTTACCAATATTATTCAACGGCACCCCACCAATTAAAATATCAGAAATTACATAAATACGCCCCTTATGACCTATGAACACTATGAAAAGCTACGAGCCCCCTATGTAACATTACACCCGATATAGTGCACAATGATACGACCCCTATTTAACATAGCAAGGATTACACACATACATTTTCTCGTAACCCCTATTTAATATTGCAGAGATTTAACCACACATTGTGAACAAGGCTACGATTTATTCTCTATTTAACATAGCAGAGTTTTTTCAACCCTTATAGAGGCTACTATCCCCTATTTATAAAAGACTACGGCACCTTTTTCCAACCCCTATTTAACATGGCAGAGCCCCCTTTTTTTCCAAGTCGCGCTAATATTAAGGAGTTAATTTCTTAGGGGCTGTATGATACGTGGTGTTATGAGCATTGACCAGATATGAGAAATTAAGTACTTTGTAGAACTTGTTTTTAGCTTTTTTTCTACCCCCTATGTAACATACCTGCTACAACAGAGTACGGTCTGTTTTTAACCCCCTTATTTTATAAAAGGGTACGTCCTATGTAACATAGCAGAGATAGCCCCTTTTATTTTATTTTAGAAATTGCATACTTTGCCTGTTAGTATTTATTTATTTTTCTGGACAAATTGGCTCTTGGTCCTAGAATTATGAAACTTTAGAATATTTTAGGAATATAACATGGGGTTCGTAGTCCCTCTTGCCGCTGAAGAACAACAACTTAGCATATGAATTTTACTCTAAGACTAACATGGAAATGCATTTAACATAGCAGAAATTATACAGCTATTTTAAAAAAAACTATTTTATAAAAGACCTCTTCTTTTTTCTAAAAAAAACATACAAATTACACCCTATAGAGCCTTCTTGAATACATTTATACAAGTTAGATTTTATAATTAAAAAAATACATATTAACATAGGGGCCTGATATTGCTTCACTTGTATTATATTAAAGTATTTAAAAAAGTATGTATAAGTTTTTAATTAATTTTATTAAAATGTAATGAAAATTAATGAAAAATATTTCAAAATGTTTACCTCACGCATATATTTATATAAAATTGTTCTATAAAACACAAGTAATATATATGAAAAATTGCCATGAGTCCAAGTTTTGTGGAGTAGAAAAAGAAGAAGAAAAAACGTAGAAGAAAATTTCCTGGAGAAAAACTAACAAAAGAAGAAGAAAAAATAGGATTTAACTGCAGCAGCAGCAGCAGCAGAATAATAATAAGAAGGTTTAGGTAATTAGATTTTTTACCAAAATAACCTAATGAAAAATAAGGATAATAGCAATAATTGTAATTGTAAAGGGAAAGGCTTGTATTTTTAAATTTTGTGGTTTTTTCACAAGTAGAATTTTTTTACCATAATAACCTAATAAAAAATATGACATTATGAATAATTGTAAATGTAAGCAATTATTAATATTTGGTGAACGGAATAAAATATTAAAATTGTGTTTTTTTCATATTTTAGCAATTTTCCACATTGACTACTACATACCACAAAAGGGATGACTTTAGGGTTAATGGTGAAATATATAATTGTGTATTACTCGTAAACAGAACAACATATTAAAATTATATTTTCGGATTCGGTATGAGGGTAGCAATTAGTTTATGTTAAAAAGTGGTGACCTTGAGGTTAAAGGTCAAATATATAATTGTGTATAACCCGTAAACGGAACAACATATTAAAACTCTGTTTTCAGTTTCGCTATAAGGGTAGCAAATAGTTTATGTGAGAAAAGTGGTTATCTTGAGCTCAAAGGTCAAATATATAGTTGTGTATAACTCTTAAACGAAACAACATATTAATATTCTGTTTTCAGTTTTGGTATAAGGGTAGTAAAGAGTTTATGTGGAAAAAAGTGGTGACCTTGAGGTCAAAGGTCAAAAATATAATTGTGTATAACTCGCAAACGGAACAACATATTAAAATTCTGTTTTCAGTTTCGCTATAAGGGTAAAAATAATTTATGTGAAAAAAGTGGTAACCTTGAGGTCAAAGGTGAAACATATAATTGTGTATAACTCATAAACAGAACAACATATTAAAATTTTGTTTTCATATTTAGCAATAGAATATTAACTCTTATATACTATAAAAGTTATGACCGTAACAATTTTATAAATGCTAAAATATTTTTTTACATTAGCTATTTTAATTTTTTTTAAATGGAAAAATTCCGCTTTTTATAATTATTTCAAAATGTTAGTTAAATAATAATTTTTATAACTAATTTTTGTTTTATATTTCTTTTTTTCTATAATTTAGAGCTTCTAAAGACCCTGCAAAGAAATTTTGAAGATCTCCAATAATTAGAATAATATAGATACTTAATTACTAAAATTAAGTATTTTATATACTATAGTATTATAAGTAATAATAGTACGTACTTTTAAAAATGGAGAGTTCTAGTAATATGACTGTTATTAAACAAATAACTAGAAATTACAAACAATTCCGAATGAACGGTACAATGATAACTGCACAACTTGCGAGAACTCCTAATGGAGAAAATCCAATTACTTGGTTGCGAAGGGGAGTTGCCCAGCTATTAAATATATTAATGACGGATGCAGCTACCCATCATCAGGTAGGACTGACATTATGGAATCAGAACAACCCCGATAGGTCTTTCTGGTTTTTATTTCGAGAAGCAGCGAATGTTAGGGAAGACTTTATTTGGGAGATTTTGAAAAGAGTTATACAGTCTAATGCAAAGTTTATGGAACAAGATCGTTTTGTTATTGATTTTCATCATGTGGTCCTACCTATAGGGGAGGGGAGAGAAAGGCAGAATTTTACCTCTGATGAAGAATATATGAAAAAATGCAATGTTGTAGTTATTATTAAAAATGATGATAGCAGCTGCCTTGGCCATGCCTTGGTAGTTGCTAAAGGGCTTATTGATAATCAGGGTGATAAAAATACATGTAATTCTTATTATTGACAGCGAAGGAACTTTATGTCTTTAGAAGTGAAATTACTGTGTAAGAGTGCAGGTGTTAATTTAATAAATGGTGGTGGAATACCTGAATTGAAATTGATTCAAGTATTTATCTGATTATACTATGACAGTGTACGATGGTTTGACGGGAGAGAAAACGTTTTTCGAGGGCGCGGGTGGTGAAAAGAAAATTAATCTGCTTTACATAAATAATCATTATAATGTTTTTACTAATTTTACTGCCGCATTTACCTGTTCGTAATTTTGTGATATGTGTTATAAGAAATATCATCATAAAGAAAAGCATATTGCTCATTGTGTGGCATTATGCCCTAAATGCCAGAAAAATCCTCCCTCTAAAAAACAGAAGAAGGACTAAATTGTGATAAATGCAACAGGTGTTTTTATGGTAACGAGTGCATGACGTATCATATACAGACGGGTATGTGTTCTCAGTTAAACATGTGCACAATATGTCTTAAAGCATATACTGTTAAGAAAAATATAAATCCTCACAAGTGTGGGGAAACGTATTGCGTAAACTGTGAAAATACGATGCCTCCCCGCCATGTATGTTTTATTCGTCCTGAAAATTCTACAGGTACTAAAGAATGGATGATGGTGTATTATGATATAGAATATAGACAAGACGAAGTATTACGAGAGGGAGTAAACGAACATGTGCCTAACTTACTAATTACGCAGCAAGTATGTTATCAATGTTTTAAGGGCGGTGACGCTATTATATGCACCATTTGTATTTAACAAGAAAATATTTTCTATGGCGAAAGATGTATTGTTGACTCTCAATTATTTGAGTAATAAACCCAACAATATCAATAAAGATATTTGTTGCTCATAACGCCAGAGGTTGTGACGCACATTTTATTCTACGTACTATAATAACCAGAAAACAATGGACCCCTAATGTTATTATGAAGGGGTGTAAAATATTGTGTATGGACTGTAAATATCTGAAGTTTATAGAAAGTTTAAACTTCTTCCCTATGGCACTGGCTAAACTATCTGAGGCATTGGTGTAGATGAAGTTAAAGGTTATTTTCCTCATTATTTCAACACAAAAAATAATCAGAAATATGTAGGACTTATGCCCCACCCTAAATATTATGGTTATGACTACATGCAGGAGAAAGAGAAAAAACATTTATGTACTGGTATGAAATTTCCTCGAAACAAACATTCAATTTTAAAGAAGAATTAACTCGCTATTGTCGCAGGGATGTTGAACTTTTACGTAAGGCATGTGTTCAATTTATAATAGAATTTCAGCAAATATCTAATGTCAATCCTCTTGTAGAACCTATAAGTATAGTCAGCGCCTGTAATTTGGTTTTCGGCGAAATTTTCTAAAAGAGAAAACAATAGGAATTATTCCCCATAATGGATATCGTTGGGCAGATCAACAATCTGTGGAGGCAATTCAATGGTTGTCAATGAAGAGAAAAGGTTAGGTATTACAATAGAACATGCAGCAAACGGGCGGGAATCAGTGTTATAAGGTGTCTTTAAAGTAGACGGGTAAGCATTTACAGATAATAAGAAACATATATGGGAATACCAGGGGTGCTTCTGGCATCGCCGTCCCCGCTGTTATCCTACGGGACGTAACACACAAATACACAATGATCCGCATAGCACTATGGATATTCGATATGATAATAGTGTAAGAAAAAATGCCTGTTTTTGCGAATTAGGATTTATTATCCATGAGATGTGGGAGTGTGAATAGAAGCGCAAATTACGTGAAAATCAGCATATTAAAGAGTACGCTTCTACACACCCCAAATGTAGAAAAAATCCCATTAAGTCTCGTGAATCTTTATACGAGGGACGATGCTCCGCAGTAAAATATTACTATAAAACAGCCCCGGGGGAGGAAATACATTACGTAGATGTAATTTCATTATACCCTTATTGTTGCAAAGTAAAAAAATACCCGGTGAGACATCCAATTAAAATTTACGTGGGAGTTGAATGCCCCAGCATTGACAAATTCGAGAGGATTGTGAAATGCACAGTACTTCTACCCTCGGATCTGTATCATCCGGTTTTACCATATCATAGTAGGGGCAAACTTCTCTTCCCTCTGTGCCGCAAGTGTGCCGAAACTTTAAATTTAGAAGAATGCGCACATAGTGAAGAGGAGAGGGCTCTCACTGGGACATGGGTGGTGGACGAAGTCCGTAAAGCTGTAGAGAAAGAATATAAAATACTAGAAATGCATGAGGTTTGAGAATATGAGGTGGTGGAGTATGATCCTGTTAAAAAAGAAGGGGGAATTTTCACAGAATATGTAAACATGTTTATAAAATTGAAAACAGAGGCCAATGGTTGCCCCAGATGGTGCAATAGTGAAGAGCAGAGAAATAAATATATTAAGGAGTATTACGAGAGAGAGGGAGTGCAGTAAGACAGTACAAAAATGAGTAAGAAAAATAAAGCCCGAAAAAGTATTTGTAAACTAGCATTAAATTGTTTATGGGGCAAGTTTACCCAGAATGAAAATATGGGTCATACCGTTATTATCCGAGAACCAGCAAAATTATATGACAAATTAACTGATAGCAATATAGATGTAGCACCCCAATACCCCTTGACGAGGATACGTTATTATTAAATTACCATATATTGGATAAAGCAAATATTTCTCTGAAAAATACAAATGTAATTATTACAGCATATACCACCGCACATGCACGATTAGAACTATACAACTATTTAGAACAGGTAGATAAAGATGCCATATAGATGGACACTGATAGCCTCATACATGCAGTCAGGCTTGGAGGAGTAAAATTACCCATAGGCGAATATTTTGGTGACTTGAAAGACGAATTAGAATCTGTAGGTCCAAATGCATATATTGGAGAATTTTGTAGTGGCGGAACAAAAACTATGCTTATGAAGCTTTTAGTGAGGGCACTACAAAAACATGTTGTAAAGTACGTGGAATTACTCTTAACAGCAATACAACGAAAATTGTTAATTTCGATCAAATTAAAAGTATGATTTTTAACGATGCCCCACCGGTAAATGTGACAAACCCGTGTAAAATTTCCCGTACAAAAGACAGCATAATTATTACTAAGGAGGAGACGAAAACCTACCAATTGGTACATACAAAACTTAAAAGAGTTGGCGATAGTTACGATACAGTACCGTACGGTTTTAAGAGAAATAAAATATTGTAAAAAGTATTAGTTGTGTAAGAAACAGGTAGACATACATTATGAATAATAAATAGCTTTTAAGAAATTTTTACTATATTAATTATTCCACTGATCTTTGTGTATATCTGAAATACGATAGTGATTATAAGTTCTATGTATATGTAAAACTACGCATTACTAATATGAGTATTGTATTATCCCTTAATGAATGGTACCACCTTGTATCATATTTTATCTATATTGAGGATTATTTTAAAGAAGGTTTAAATGCTACTATATATACTCTAAGTGATGAAACTAATTTAACGCTTGACGCTACTAATGACGATGTTAATTTAATTTATATTCATTCAGATAATAATAAGAGTTGTAATTGATTTTTCTACATGGAAAAATTGCTGCTATTTTCCATGTATTAATGAGGCAATTTCTACATGTTCTACGCTAGCTCCTCTAATAAGTAAATATTTATATGAATGTGTTATAAAGGGTAAATTTTCTAAAGTTACTTTTGTTGAAGATACTGCATTAGCAAATCGAATTCAACTAGAATTAGTTTCTATGTTAATGGGTGATTGACATATGTTTTATTTTTGAAGAAATATATAATAGAGAGAGAAAAGATGGAGTTTCAACATCCTTTCACATGCATTATAGCGGGGTCCACAGGTTGTGGGAAGTCATATTTGGTCAAAACAATTCTCGATCATTATAATAAACAGTGGAAAAATATTATGGTGTTACGGTGAGTGGCAGCCCTTTATAATACTATTCGTACATGTTGTAAATTTAAAGAAGGATTACCACAGGGTGATGAATTTTCAGTGGAAGAAGGTCCGCACCTTATAATTATAGATGATTTAATGCGTGAATATAATAACCGTCTTGTATATATTTCACCAAAGGTAGCCACCATAGGAATTTAAGTGCTATTTTTATTACTCAGAATATCTTCCATCAGGCTAGAGGTGTGCGTGATATTTCATTAAATTGTCACCATATAGTATGTTTTAAAAATCCTAGAGACCAGGCTCAGATTAATTACCTGGCACGTCAATTGTATCCTGGTAACGCAAAGTTTATTCAGGAAACCTATCAAGATGCAACCCAAAATGCTCACGGTTACCTACATTTGATCGAAAACAGAATACTCCCGATGAGCAGCGTTTTCCCCTCGGATTCATTCAATTATGTTTATTTGCCTGTAAAATGATACTAACTTCGATATTTTATATATTTAATAACTATTCTCTACTATAATACCTGTTAAAAATGATTATTAAACAGAATACACACTTACTATGATTTTACCAAAGGGAAAACCTAAATCACGCAAGGGAATATTACAAAATGCGGATTCCGAATTAATTCGTTGTATTTGCGAATGTTCCTATAACGTATTGAAAGGGAACGTTCCGTTAAATAAAAAGGAGAAAAAAAAATTGCGGAAATATAAAAATCAGCTTAGGAATTTGGTAAAGAAAAGACCGACGCTAAAACAAAAGAAAAAGCGTATAATTGTACAAAAAGGTGGTTTTCTCACTGCATTGCTTGCATCCATTCTAGGAGGTTTACTATCTAGTTTGTTTAAATAATGCAGCATGCGAAAAAACTTATTTAAATTTCGGCCGAAAAATGACATTCTTATCAAACTATATCTAATCTCGATGACGAGAAGAAAGAAATTTTAAATAATAAGAGTATGAGTGTAGAAGAAAAATGGGTACAATATAGAGAGGTATTGAAAAAAATATTTACATATTGTTCAAAAACCGGTAGTAGCAACAACAACTCCTGCTTCTACTACTACTAATACTACTAAGAAACGGGGTGGTGCTGAGAAGGAGGAGAGGGAAGAAGAGGAGGAGGAGGAGGATGAGATAATATCTACCCTCCCCGAAATCTGCCAGCGTAAAGCAAGATCTTTATTACGTAAATTAAAGCAAAACCCCAACATTCAATTGGATGCCAATGGTAATGTTAATATATATGGTACATCAATTCTTGGTGCTAATACAGTAGATTTAATATATGATTTTGTTAGGTGTCGTAAGAAAAATATTCCAGCCACCGGTTGGGAACCATATGCCGTACTGTTAGCAAAAACAAATTTACCCTTAGAGTATATTTGTAACCCTCAGCGAATAGAGTATATTCGAAAGCTTACAGTTGCTACTCCCCAAAAGGCAGAGGAGGAGGAGGAAGACGAGCCGGAGCCATCGCGTAAACGTAAAAAGGCTGTCAATTGGCGCAACTATAAACTATGAAGATGTTAGTTAGTATTTACTATAACCCTTCACACCCTGCCTCGATTTCAACAGCTCAAGCATTATGGAAAGCTATAAGGAAATCAATACCTTTACACAGGGTGGAACAATGGTTAAAAGAACAACCGACACATACACTGCATAAACCAGCACTTAAACGGTTTCAACAGAAATCCTATTTTGTGTTTAATATTGACGATCAATGGCAAGCCGATTTAAACGATATGCAAAGTCTACAAAAATATAATTATGGGTACCGTATTTAGTCGCTATGCATGGGCCGTGCCTGTTTGTAGTTAAACTGGTGGAAATATTATAAAGGCATTCGAGAAAATATTTACATCTAACCCCAGGCGTAAACTTTTGCGGGTACAAACAGATAAGGGTACAGAGTTTATTAACAGGCCATTCTAGGCGTACTTAATAAAGCAACATATAAATTTTTCACAACCGAAAACCCTAACATTAAGGCAAGCCTCGTAGAACGTTTTAATCGCAGCCTGAAGCAATGAATGTGGAAATATTTTACAGCAAAGAAGATTTAGCGCTACAAGGATGTGCTCCCCCGACTAGTTCACGGATATAATTCTAATACAATTACCACCAGCTCTAGTAAACCAAGATACGTTTCAACAAGTGTGGAATAGACTAATTAATCCGTCCCGTACCAATGTTAAAGCACAAAATATAAAGAAAGGGATACTATGCGAATTACTAAGGCAAAACGACAATTTGCAAAATGCTAAAAAGAAAATTGGACTGGAAACATTTAAAATAAAAGAAATACAATATAAGAGAAAGAAAAGTAATTTATGTATTAGAGGATTTAAATGGTGATGTGAACGATGGTACATATTACGAAGAGGAAATACAAGCTGTGCCACTGCCCAAGTTTACGAAATAGACGAAATATTAGAAGCTAAAGTTAAACGAATACTTGTTCGGTAGCGGGGTTATTCTGCTTCATTTCATTCATGGACTCCAGTAACCTATTTAACGAACGGCTAACAACATTTAAAAGACTGGGGCAACGGAAAGTTCCACCACGCAACTTGCAGAGTGTGTTTCTTATTTTGTTAGATTACCCGATATTGTAAGATAAGCATTTTGTACTTTAGAATTAGGTAATTATCAATCTTATAATATCCCTTCAAAAGAGAATAAACGTTCGAGTCCATACTGACCTCTGTTAAGAGGTAACATAGATCTGTGTGGTTATAAAATGGAAATAAGACGTTTTTCTATGCCTGAAAGAGGATTGTAATAATAATACATTATTATAAACTAGTTCTATATTTATGTATATAGCAGAAAAAATGAATGATCCTTATCT
This sequence comes from Lepisma saccharinum, assembly GCA_022664845.1. Taxonomy (NCBI): domain Eukaryota; kingdom Metazoa; phylum Arthropoda; class Insecta; order Zygentoma; family Lepismatidae; genus Lepisma; species Lepisma saccharinum. The sequence continues at coordinate 11,557 of JAGDQP010019144.1, forward strand.
CAAATATTATTCGCATCAAGCAGGTAGTGGTTATAATGTGTATAGAGGTGCACCATACCACGAAGGATATGGTATTGGTAGTTTTCTAGTTGGTTTATTTCATACTGTATTTCCATTATTAAAACAAGGTGCAAAAACTATTGGTAAAGAACTGTTACGTGGTGGTATTAATGTAGCCAAAGACGTACTAAATAGTAATAGACCTGTTGAAGAAGCATTAATAGTGCACTGGCAGGAAGCAAAAAGTTATTTAAAAAATAAAGCTCACAACAGAATAAATCAAGTGTTGGCAGGGGGAGGAAAACGTAAAAATAAGCAAACACTGGGTGGTGTAAAGAAAAAGAGGGTGAAGAGGAGAGATATTTTAATTAATTATGGAGCAGCGTACTAGTTTTTACCTCACACTTCCCAGTAACAGTTCTATGGAATATTTTCCGCAAAATTCTCTGTCGTGTTATACTACAAAATTATATCATCCTCTCGTGCTGGAGAAAGGTGTGTGGGTAACAGCTGTTGTCGAAGTACATTATACAGGTTCATTTCAGAATGTTTCCAAATATACTAATAATATCTATTACAGGGGCTCGGATAAGGAAAGCTTAAACATAACAAAAATAATGCCCGGCCATTATTATTATCATGTTGACGATATTCTATCTCAAATTAACTATAAAAGCGATAAATTGAATTTACAATTAAAAGTTAAAGCTTCGGTAAGGTGCATTGTGGTTAGTAAACTAAGAAAAGACGACAATGGGGTTGAAGTTCGTTTATCACCCGAACTAGCCAGAATACTAGGTTTTGATCATATTCAGCAAGATTATATTGCACTTCCCATCATGCGCGTTATAAGCTTGATTTACAGAAATCGCTACCCGTACACATGTATATATATATAGTGATATTGTAGAACCTCAGCTGGTAGGCGATAGTGTTGCGCCACTATTACGTATTATAAATACGAATATTAAAGAGTATGGTGCAAGTAAGGTGCATATCTTTGAAAATCCTCATTATGTCCCCGTACAACGTAAACAGTTTGATCAAATTATTATTGATTTAAGAGATAGCACGGGTAATCCACTTCTTTTCCAATATGGCAGTGTATGTGTAAAACTACATTTTCGTAATAAGGTATTATAAAAATAAACTAGTGTGGGTATTAATAGCATAAAAGCCCAAAATGCATTGTGAGTGTACGAAATCAGAAATAAATCTATATGCGGGTCTGCCCGCTCAAACGAGTATTATTGGTAATAAAACAGTGCCGTATAAACCTGTGGCGTCAATATCTGAGAATGCACCCATAGAGTTTGTAGTTCCCGGCCACGGTGATGATTATACTGTTTTACCACATACAATGCTACATATTAGAGGTAAAATTACATAACCTGATGGTTCTGATTTAACAACTGCTGATAAGGAAATAGGTCCTGTAGATGATTTTCTCAGTGCAATGTTCAGCGAGGTACAAATATATTTGAATAATCAACTAATTTCCTATTCTTCGCATACATATCCATTTCGATCGTATATTGAAAAACTACTAAATTATAATAGAAATGCAAAATCAACTCATGTTCAGAGCGCAATGTGGTTTAAAGATACTACTGGACATATGGACAGTGTGGCCGATAATAATAATCAGGGATTTAAACAACGCTCACTTCTCACAGCGTTAAGTCACCGCTTTGAATTACTGGGATATATTCATGGTGTTATTTTCAACAAGGAAAACATTCTATTGACTGGTGTACAGTTGCCTATTAAGGTAATTAAAACCAAATCCGTATTTTGTCTAAAGGGCGAGACTGGAGCTGAGGAGAAAGTTGTAATTACAGATGCAACACTGTTTGTGAATAAGGTTGATGTATCACCCACGGTGAAAATAGCACAAAATAAGGTATTACAAACTCCTAAATTTAGAGAAAAATGTCCAATAACAAAGGTGCAGGTGAAGACAGAGACTTTACCGCAGGGCATTATGGACACCACTCTTCCAGATTTGTTTTCCATCATAGTGCCTAAACGTATTATTATAGGGTTTGTTACTAATACAACTTTCAACGGTACTTACCAAACAAATCCTTTTAATTTTAAGCATTTCAGTAAGTCAATCTTTACATTATATGTTGACGGAACTCCTGTTCCATCTAGACCGCTACAGCCAGATTTTGATAATAAGCTATATAAACAAGCATATTTAACGATATTTACAGGTTCTGGTATTTATTATTCTAATCAAGGTAATGATATTTCACTTGCCGAATATCCGAATGGTTATACTCTACTGGTATTTGATTTAACTCCCGATTCTGGTGTTAGTGCTGCATTTCATACTAGCCCCCAGAGACAGGGAAGTGTACGATTAGAAGTTCATTTTAAGCAAGAACTGCTGCCTCCTGTAACAGCTAATATTTACGGTGAATTCTCCTCAGAACTAGAAATTGATTTCCAGAGAAAAATATATATTAATTAAAAGAAAATGTTAAATACCCTTGAACTTTATGAGGCATTACAACAGAATTTGCCTAGTAACCATTTTATAGATGTATATGCTGCAAATCAACTACCTCCTTTTATTCATACATTTCCTGCAGCCATTATGATAAATACTGATCCTAGTAATAAGCCCGGTAAACATTGGGTTGCTGTTTATATTTCTAATTCAGGGCACGGTTAATATTTTGATAGGTATGGCCTTCCACCATATATACCGTATCATATAAGGTTTTCAAAACGAAACTCTTTATTTTATACTTGGAATAATAGACGTATACAAGGTTATTTATCTCAATTCTGTGGACACTATTGTTTTCTCTATTTAGCATGTCGTGCATCTGGCTATTCACTACAGGAATTCTTAAATCAATTCTCAACTGGCAACATTAATGTTAGCGATATTATGCTTTATTCGTTTATGAGAATTGTCCCTGGCGTGAGTTAAGTTCTCCGTAAACCAGGTGTATGTGTTGGTCCCTGGCACGAGATTAAGTCCTTCGTGAACTATGTGTGTAGGTCCCTGGTGCAAGAATAAGTTCTCCGTAAACCAAGTGTATGTGTTTTTCCTTGGCGCGAGATTAAGTCCTCCGTAAACCATGTGTGTAGGTCCGTCGCGCGAGACTAAATTCTTCTTTAACCATGTGTGAGGGGATTAATTGCGAGATGAATAGCCAGATGAGTTCAGTTAGCAGTATACCCAAAAAAACTTCAAATTTATTTTACAGTGTAGACTATGGTGGAAGCTCTGTGTAATTTTTGCTATATTTTTGAAAAAAAAAAGTGACTGTAGTCTTTTATGTATAATAAAATGTTTTAGTATAATTAAAGGAAATATTTTTTTCATAAGTTGGTTATAGAATAAAAAGTACCTAGGTCACTCGATGCCCACATACCAAATGTGAAAACAGAATCTCAATGTGTCTAACCGTTTACGAGATACACAGGGTTTAAATATTTGACCTTTGACCTCGAGGTCACTACTTGTTTTTCACAAATAGTACTTAATTTCCACATATCAAAAATGTGAAAACGAAATTTCAATGTTTAACCGTTCACGAGATATACACTGTTAAATGTTTGACCTTTGACCTCGAGGTCACCACTTTTTTCATAAATAGTACTTAGCTTCAACATACCAAATGTGAAAGCAAAATTTCAATATGTCTAGTCGTTTACGTGATATACAGGGTAAAATATTATACCTTTCACCTCGAGGTCACGACTTTTTCATAAATAGTTCTTAATGCCACCATGCCAAATGTGAAAACAGAATTTCAATGTGTCTAGCCGTTTACGAGATATACACGGTTCAATATTTGATCTTTGACCTTGAGATCACCCCTCTTTTCACAAATAGTACTTAATGCCCCCATGCCGAATGTAAAAACAGAATTTCAATATGTATAGCCGTTTACGAGATACACACGATTCAATATATGACCTCGAGATCACCACTGTTTTTTCACAAATAGTACTTAATGCCCCATGCCGAATGTGAAAACTTAATTTAAATATGTCTAGCCGTTTACGAGATATATTTGACCTTTGCCTAGGTTATAGGGTGTGGTATAGAATTTGACTTCAAATTTCAGTTATAATTCCTGTTTTATTAAATAAGTCTTCGTAGTCTTTCATAAAATCTCTGCTATGTTGAATAAGGGTTGGAAAATAAGCTTCGTACCCCATTTCGCGAAATTATGCACTGGTCTAAGCTCTGCTATGTTAAATAGGGGTTGAAAATGGTGCCGTAGTCTCTTATAAATAGGGGATAGTAGCCTCTATAAGGGTTGAAAAGAAATCTCTGCTATTTTAAATAGGGAATAAAACGTAGCCTTGTGCACGATATGTGGTTAAATCTCTGCTATGTTAAATAGCGGACTTATATCGGGTGTAATGTTAAATACGGGGGGGGGTCGTAGCCTTTCATAGTGTTCATAGGGCGTAAGGGGCGTATTTATGTAATTTCTGATATGTTAATTGGTGGGGTGAAGTTGAAAAATATATTCATTGCCGTTTATGCCACCATAAATAGGGGTTGAAAAAAATGGGGTCATACTCTTTTACGAAAAATAATACTACTTTTTTTACAATTAAAAATAAAGATCATAAAAGAGAATAAAAGTACCCAAATCTAGTTCCAAAAAGTAACCAAATTTGGTGCCAAAACTCATGACATCAAGTATCGTACAGCCCTGGAAAATCAACACCTTGCTATCAACGAGGCCTGAAAAAAGGGCATTTTTTAGCGTAGTGTCAGTCAGGTGCCGCCCTTCTACTGGTGTCATTTGTATTGGGCTATAATTTATTAGTAAAAATATTTATTTTTCGTTGAATTACAAGCATTGTTTTTATTTAGTATATACAAAGCACGAATTACATTCTCATCATATACTACACACACACCTCACGCAATATGCGAATATGTTGTACAAATTCCTTTGAATGCAAATTTAATTAAAAATGTTTCCACATTTATAATGTCTTTCCCTAAAATCTTTTAACCATCTTCAGAGTTGATTACCATATATTTAATTAGTTTTCGTCACTGGGGTTCGTACCACTTGACACGTCGTCACCCTACCCATTAGGCCATCGAGATAGCTAATCTCAAATATTGCAAATGTCAAAATAAAACAATAATTTTGATATAAAACCAAAAAATGTCATTGATGTTGAGCAAATGTTACTTCTTATCATATCCATAAAAAATATACAATTATTTGCTTGAAGCAACAACTGAAGAGTGGAATATAAAATGAGCTGTTGGTACCATTCACCAAAAATTTTGAACAAGTAATAAAAACTATTATTCTTATTCCCCATTTTCTCAGCAAACGTAAATAAGACCTTCTCCACTACAATCTACAAATAATACTAATGAAGAGAATCTTTTATGGCTGTATTACATAGCACAAGGGAAACTAAGGCAAAAAGATTAAAAAATGACATCCACTGCTACCTACGAAAAATTTTACGATAATAATACAGCAGGAGGTGAAAAAAAATCTCTGAGTGATATTCTCTCTTTAGCCAACTGTGAAGCATCAAGTGGCACCTGAAGATCAAAGGCCCACTTGAAAACAAGAGAGACAGATTTTTTTCTTCCTTACTCCTTGGAGCCTTGCTCATGCTCAGTGCCGGAAGAAATTGTCAGTCAATTTTCGAAAGCTAAAAGTAGAAAGAGGGTAATCAACATGGAATTGTTTTCAAGGTAGCTTATAACTGCCAGATAAACCAGATTAACAGGTTTTCCCCATAGTTCATAAGAGAACACTAACCCGCCTGTTTACCTTCTGTTGGCAGAAAATATGGGGTCAAGTTTTTTTCTCTTCTGATTTCCCGCAGTGCTCACATCTTGAGAATGCTTCTCTATATGATTGTTACGTGAACGATTATAATCATTGTCATTTTAGGTCTACATTTCTTCAGAAAGCTATCAAATGTATTTCCAATATATCCCTATTTGAGAAGTTTCGTCGCTCTTAGATCAAAACTGATAGCTCTTTCTTCATTTTCCCGATAACTTTGATCCAAGGGACAGAAGACTTTCAAAACGGACATATCATATGAATACCTAGGGAAATGGGCCGAATTTCGATTTCCTGCATTGTGCATTGATGGAAGGGCTCCATTGTTGAAGATTATACTCCAGATAAATAAAGATAGAAGCAACAGTTTTGCTGCAAGGGCCGCAAGACTTTAGAAACGAACACATCTAATGAATCTCTAAAAAAAAGGTACAGGACGAATTCCGATTTCCTCCATTGGGCATTATTGGGAAGGCTCCATTGTTGAAGATTGCACTCTAGATAAATAAAGATTGAAACAGTTAATTCGTGTCCCTTTGATAGAACCAACAGTATTGATAACATGTGTATATTTACAAAGTCTTGCCGGTCCTGGAACAAGATTGTTGGTTCTAGCTTCATTTATATGGAGTGCAATCTTCAAAAGTGGATCCCTCCCAACAACGCCCAATGCAGAAGATCGAAATTAGGCTCGTACCTTTTCCTATAAATTCATAACATGTGTCTGTTTACAAAGTCTTGCCGCTCTTGGATCAAAACTGTTGTTTCTATCTTCATTGATCTGGAGTGCAATCTTCAACAATAGAGTAATCCCGACAAAGTTCAATGGAGAAGTTAAAAAATCGGCTCGTATCTTTTAATAGCTATTGATAACATGTGTCTGTTTAAAAAGTCTTGCCGCTCTTGAATCAAAAATCTTGGTTCTACCTTCATTTATCTGGAGTGCAATATTAAACAAAGAGCCATCCCAACAATGACCAATGCAGATCGATATTCGCACTGTACCTTTTTTTTATATTCATACTATATGTCTGTTTGCAAAAACTGCCGCTCCTGGATCAAAAATGTTGGGCCTATCATCATTTATCTGAAGTGAAATCTTCAACAATGCAGACCTCCCAACAATGCCCAATGGAGAAAATCGAAATTTGGACCGTACTTTTCCTATGTATTCATAGCATGTGTCCGTTTAGAAAGTGTTGCTGCTCTTGAATCAAAACTGTTGGTTCTCTCTTCATTTATCTGGAGTGTAATCTTCAATAATGAAGCCCTCCCAACAATGCCTGATGGAGATCGAAATTCAGCCTTTCACTTTTCTTAGGTATTCATAACAAGTGCCTGTTTGCAAAGCCTTGCAGCTTTTCGATCAAAGCTGTTGGTTCTATCTTCACTTGCCTAGAGTGTAAATTTCAAAAATGGAGCCCTCTTAACAATGCCCAATGGAGAAAGTCGAAACTCGGCCCGTACCTTGTCAGTAAGTGTAAAGACCAAAAAGCAGATAAAATATTGCAAATTGCCTACCATTTAAGAATACTCCATCAAAAGCATGATTAACATTTTTGAATGTAAGCTATATACAGTACACATCCCTTGTTTTGTAATGGACAATTATTTAGTGTTTTTAAACTAACCACATATTTTTTGCTATAAAAATGACATAATTACATCGTATATGTAATGAATACCTAATGGAGAAAATCGAAATTTGGACCGTACTTTTCCTACGTATTCATATTTACTATGTATTCATATTTACTTTTCCTATGTGTACCAGAAAGCACTATATTTTAATGCAAGACTTAATTAAATACTTTTAATTACTGTTCCTCCAACCCTATTCCCTGTGTTCGATGAATAACACAGCACTAATAGCTGATAAGCAGTTACAATCCAGTTATTAAATTACAATACAGATGTTAGTTCATTAATGTAAGATCTGTCAGTGAACAGCTTTGTACACTAGTGAGAGCAATATATTTCAATATTTATTGTTAAATAGCATACCATTACGTTAAATTAGACCAGGAACATTCACTGTATATCAACTCATATAATGTAATATGTATATACGGGAAATTAATGGTTTATTTGCTTATATTCTGTAAATATACACATTTTCCGTGATAAACGTGGATATCGAACCGATGTACTCCTTACTGCACGAAGCTATTCCCACTAGTCGGTCAAACATTTCTTCTAAATTGTTAAAAGATGCACATGCCACAGAACAAACGGAAGACCAATATGCATGTTTTTCTCTTGATCTCTTGGCCAGCCTCTTTGGTAATTTTACACACACGCACGCACACAGACAGACATACAAAACAAGAACGATGTAAGAAAAAAAACGAAAACAAGAAACAACACTTTACATGCAGTAGTTCTCTTTCTTTCCACCAGATGGAAGCACAGGTAGTAGAATCGTTCCGTAAACGTAAGCGTTTTTATACAAATTAATTCAGTTCCAAGGAGACGCCCTATGGCGCAAACAAATAGGCAGTAGACTTTGGACGCATACTGATGATCTAACGTTACACGCATACACATACAAGAATGATACCTTCTTTTATTTATTTATTTATTTGTACTCAAGAAGGGTTGATGCGATTAGGACAAACACTGCATATAGAATAACTGATTAGTTCGAAAGAAGTTCTTGAGAAAAAAAATAGATGACTTGAAAACAAGATCGAATGATAACGCAACATGCTTAGTGAAAGGAAAATCACATATTTGTTTCCTTGGATAAATTAAATGTGGTAATACAGAATGAAATGCTAACAAATGTACTATGTCGACTTAATCGGAAAGAGACAGATCCCTGACATGTAGCTTAGATCTCCCCATATGGATAAATAACCTATATACCCGAATGAAGAAAACAGCACTGGACATAGATATTAAAAAGTAAGTTTGCGTATAGGGAGAACAATATTATGGTGAGAGAGGTAGATCCTTTGCAAATGGTTTAACCCCCTCCTTCATGATATGCATACAACAGAAGGGAATAAGATTAGAGAGAATGGGACATCAGAATTAGGTTTAAAGTAACATATGGAGGTATTCCAAGATTGTAAAATAGCAAAAGATCTGAGTCCCAAACAGATCCTTGACATGTAGCTTAGCCCTCCCCATATGGATAAATAACCTATATATCCGAATGAAGAGAGGAGCACTGGACATAGATATGAGATCAAGTAATTTTGCGTATATGGAGAACAATATTATGATGAGAGAGGTAGATCCTTTGAAGATGGTTTAACCCCTTCCTTCGTGATATGTATACAACAGAAGAGAATAATCTTAGAGAGAATAGGACATCAGAAGTAGGTTTAAAGTAACATATGGAGGCGTCATTTGTATTTTAGATTGTAAAGCAGAATAAGATCTGAGTCCCAAACACGAACGAGGATGATATGAATACAGTACTATAGTTTAAAAATAGAATCCGAAGCAATTGTGACTTTGCCATTAGCTAACTGCAAATGGAAAGTAGACATTTTAATCCTGCAAGTACAAATTCACTTGAAACATACGATTTGTGTTAATGAAACATGTTGCGTTTTGAAAAATGAAGTGTAGTTAAAGGATATTGTTGATGATTAGAGACAGATCTTTGTCACTAGAGTTAATCTTGTACTTTAGCAGACTGTTTGATATTTTTCTAACACGTTGAGTAAGGATATGAAATTAAAATACTTGTACATTGCGTATTGAAGAAACGCACAAAATAATATGCAATACTGGATGTATCACTAGGCTACAACAGCGTTGTAATGTATCTTTTAGTCACCTATGGGACAACAGTACTGAATATTGCTCTTACAATAGTAACTGAAGTACAGAGTTTCAGGGTACTATAAAAGTAAGAACATTATATTTTATAGATATGATACAAGACTGTGAATGTCTTCCACAGAAATCACATGCAGCAACATCTTTGCCTGTAATATCGGTTAATTATAAACAGGAATAACGTCAATTGTTCCCAAGGATTGGGATTAAGTGAAAAAATATTGTATTTGTCAAGTTGTGTTATTATACTTATGAAATGCAAGTAATGACAAGTACTACATGAAGTGAATCTTGATGCAACTCTTGCGGTATTTATTTTACGAAACACTTGTAATGAGACTGATAGGGACAAGTTGTATTCTTTATTGTGATTGGTCAATAAAGTACATAAAGACGTTGAACGAGAATTTTTGGATGTAGTTTTCCAATGGCGGTCCTGTGTGAATGCTCGACTCTTGAAGTCAAACCTGCTTGCATAATGTATAGTATTCAAAAATTGAAAGTAAATGTTCCGCTAATTTGTCTTGCTTGCTTTGACCACATTCACATTGACTGGAACTCACGACTGCATTCACATGTCGGTAGAATCCTTGGAACAGGACGTAGTGGAAATCTTAGCATATGCGGCTATGTGCAATGAAATCTACGAGAAATTTATAGAGACACACCCAGACAACGAATATATACTTCAGAAATTTGTGAAATCATATAAAGAAATGATTACAAGTACAGAATACGTAGACAAACTGTATGTCATTCTTTGGACAAAAGATTTCTTACACGGTTCATTTGGATGTTGTTTGTGAGGAATGGAAATAAAAAAGCATCAGTTTGATTGAACAAGAAATTATTTATTGTGCATAATCAAGAATATATACAGAGTAGAAAAGTCCAACGGATACACGAAAATATTGTTATTACACATAGGGGATTGATTAATATTCTTCTTTAGTACTAAACACAACTGATAGAAAGAAAGTGACGTCATACAAAATATTGTAATTAAATACAACTAAAACAAATTATTCAACAAGTAAAGCAACATAAAATAATGAAACATTTTTTGTTTTTTACAAAATATTTGTCTACTACATTGCAACAAAAATAAAAGTAAAGTCATGTAAAATATTACTGTCTGTTGCTACATAAAAGTCAACTTGTATATTTTTTCGGTGTCGTCTAACTTTTAGGATACAAGTCATTGCTTTTAGATAACACAATTGTAAATAACTTTGTTGTGAATGTTTTTTTGGTGGAAAACAATGAAGGAGTACAAAATAAGTTTATTTGTTTGGCACATTGCAACAAAAATAAAAGTGAAGTCATATAAAATATTGTAGGCTGCTGATACATAAAAGTCTACTTGTATAAAATATTTTTTGTATAATGTGCTTGTCTAACTTTTAGGCTAAAAGTTTTAATGGAACTGTGAAACTTTCTTATTAATGTTTTGGTGGAAAACAATGAAGGGGTATAAAAGAATTTTATCTGTGAAACTAACACTACAAGATAAAAGTTTTACTTGTGCAAAACCAGTGAAGACAACTATAACAAGTCAGAAAATATTTTTTGTTACAATAAATTAATTTTGTAATGAACATTGTTCTAATTTTAGAACTTACAGGAATCATATCTACTAAGAAAGTATTAAACCGTTCAAACTTGATTGGTGACGTGCACAAAAAGAAGTGTTGATGAAGTTTTTGTTTTGATGATTGCAGACGTAGATGATAATAAAACATCAACTCAAAGAAAGAATATTTTGATTTACATTCTTTATGTAGACCATGTGGTCATCTAACTTACAGGATACGTGTCATTGTAACATAGTATTATACAACTTACTGTTGGAAATTTAGAACAGATTCCAAGATTTCCCTTCAACGAAAACCACAAGGTAACGTCCCGTATTCTACAGTACTAGACGGATTTAATCGACGACGCTTTGTCTGCTGCACAGCAGCATGTCGTGTAGTTTGCTTGTAAAATCTACGTACTCACATACTTCTTGCTCTGTACATTCATATAATGATTTGAAGCATTCCACACATCCATCTTTAAATGCGTCCCGAGGCTGTAATAGTTTTTCCACATTAGAACAATGATCACGGATTAAACTTCTAATTTCAGGAGATATTTTCACTTGTTTCTGCCACTCACATTCCCAAATGGGAACAACTTTTACATTGCAACTGTTTTAAAAAATTGTTCACGTGCTAACGTTGGTCAGATCGGCTGTTTAAGCTGCGCCCTTCATTATCTATTACTTGGTCTCTACATTGGATTATACAACTGTGGCCGTAATAGTAACAAACGTAAAATTTGTAAGCTGTACGGGTATTTTTATCATACCCATCAACTCTGAAATTTTTGAATTGTGCCTCTTTACCATTTTCGCATGTTTGTAACTTAATGTTCTGTTTGAACTCCATATATCGTAGCCACAGCTTAGCTACTTTACTTTGATTGGTACCATATATCGTAGCTTACCCATTTGTCTTAGCTTCAATCAAATTTGAAAATCGAATGAGACTTAGAGTTAAAATAGGTACATCGGTTTTGCAATAGGCTTAATAATTCTTGCTGGAAATGAAATGCCGTTTTACGTTTGACACATTCTGCATGCCACGTAGCAATTGCTTCTGCCTCTTTTGGTGATTTGTTTTCAATATCGTAAAATTCATGTTTTGGATACAAACCTACATAGTTTTGGTATTGTGGTAAATTAAAAGGTGTGGAAAATCACCTTTCTTAAGAAATTCTTCTAAGCTAATAGTTGCAGGTAAATCAGCCAATCGAACACCCATAAACAAGTATATATCTCTGAATATGATATTATTTACCGTTAGTTGCATCAGTTAATTTCCACGACTAATAATACTAGGCACTAATTTTTGACGTAACAACTCGCGAGCAACAAACAAATTATCAAACCCCTGAGCATTATGTGCAAGAGTTATAACTTGAGTAAACTTGGGACCTTGTTTGAGTACGTGATTAATGAATGGTTCCATAGTATAAAATACAAAATCCCTATTTCCATTAGAATCACCACAAACAGTACATTTGTAACTTTCATCATTGAGATCTTTGCACTGAATGCAACGATGAGTAACACAAATTAAGTTAGGATCATATTTTTATTCACCTTTTTCATTTGCACTCAAACGCATCGTTTCCAGATCAAACACAATATAAAGGAAATCCTGAACCCGTTTAGGATTACTTGGTTTTACAAAATACACGTGTGGTTCATTTACATTTTCTGCACACAGTTTACAAAAATGTTCACCACAAATATGTTTCGACGTTCTGCTACGAAGATCGATTTTTACACCACAGGGAGAGCAAACTTGCACGTGGTCACATATTGATTTAATTTTTGCTTTTGTTACATGCTTGTCGAAACATGTCTGATTGACAAAATAACGATTACACTTATCACAGTACACTGTCGTCTCATCAGTACTTTTTGAATCAAAATGGTACTGTTGACATTGAGCACATAGATATTTACATTTGAGATGTCGAAGTTCCATATATGGAGTAAAACAATGATCGCAATACCCTTTACTTCCTAAAAATGACGTAATTGTCTTAATGATATCGTAATGATTGTCTTCATATCTCAAAAATATTTTTTTCTTAGCAGCTGGTCCGGCATAAATTTTTTCATACTCACGTATGTTGGAGACACGGCTATAAACAAGAATTTGGTACTTATTACCCCAATACTTTTGAAACTTGTCAACATCGTCTATACTACCACCATTTGTACTACGTACATTAACATTTACATAATAGCATAATTCTGTTGTGCTGGATCTCCACTTTTCCGGATGGGTTTTCATATATGCAGCTCTATCAAGTGCTTTATCTGCTCGTAGTTGTCCTAATACTAATGCTCGTGGAAGACAGTCAGGAACATTGTCAACCGGTATAATATCATTTTGCACATAGTCTGTAAACGGTAAATATTTAGCGTTGCGATCCACCCCTTGTTCTCTATACGGATCGGTAATATAAACTGTAAATGTAACATTGTCACCCAATAAAAATTTCTCATTGGAGATTAATACATTTTCGATTTTTCGTAACATAGCGTCCACAGTAATATGCGCGCGAAATTTAAACGGAATGTATATTGGCTTTCCCACAGTACACTTTGAGCTTTGAATGGTAAAACCTACTTTGCATGCAGGGTCTACATCGTGAAGTAAATGTTCCATGGCAAACTGAAAGAAACTGGTTACGTACTGTTCAGGATCACGAATTGAAGTAACCAATGACTTGATGGTAATTTCACGTCCATGTAAGGAGTAATTAGGATACTTTTTTACTCGTTCACTTACAACTTCAAAGTCGTCATGCGTTTTCCCGGCACCATACATCATAGGTATGTTTTGGTCCTTCATCCACTGTTGCACAAGAATATCGGTACGATGATCATTGATCCATTGTTCCACATCAATTTCCATAGCAACGTCATCATCACTGTCAAACTCAACATCCATTACACTAGACTCATCAACACTATTAGTTACGTAATCATCGTCCATCATATCCAGTCCAAAAAATTCCACAGCATCTTCAGGCATAAGTTTACTAGGTTCATACTCGAAAACTTGAACGTAATAATCCCAAGCCATCCGTTTACTTTCTATAGTTGTAAAAAATTCATAGGACTCCAGATCGATAATATCCTGTGCACTTACTCATGTTTCTAATAGGATTTCCTCATCGTTCCAGTAATAATATAGCAAATGATGAAATAACAGTTCAGGATCAGTTTCTTCTGGTTGAAATCCAATTAATTTGTAGTAACAAAAATGGGTCCAGCATTCAAGAACGGTTTGAGGATCTTCGTACCCGTGAATGTCTTGACGAATAAGTAAAAAATCAATTGAATTTCCCATGATAAAACGCTAACTAATAAAAATTTCACAGAATGAAAGAGATTTTGGCATGTCAAGCGCTGATCACAAACAAGACAAATTGGACATTTAATACTGGTTATATTACAATTGTCATGTAAGAGAACTGTGACGTCATAAAAGAAGTCGTCACCTGCGCACAACAGATGCGCAATGGTTGCATCTACTGTATGATATGCTTTTTCTTGTACGACAAACTTGCAGCTTTTCAGATTTTGAATTTTGTGTCAACAAAAGTTACGGGACCTCTTAGATTTACTCTGTACGGGAAAGTCTGATCCTTACGTACCGGTAACAAAAAGACCACTTCCCGTAAACTTTATCATTCTTTCTCTGAGATATTTGTACTACTACATTATCAGAACATCACATCTTGCTTTTGAAACAACAAGATGCCAAAGTACAAACGAAACATGTATTTGAAAAGTTCATGATGTGTCAAGACTTGCAATGTAACAATTTTTTTAAATGTAGAAACAAAAGTTGTAAGTATCATTTTTTTTACATTCGGAAAACGCAATTGAACATTTGCAAAAAACAAAGTTTATATGATAAACACAAACAATATTTTCATACCTTCAAATAATTTTTACACACAAAAAAACTCTACATTTGCGAAGAACAAAACATTTTACAAGAAAACTGTTAAGTTAGAAAAAAAATAAAGTTACGAAATGCATCATATCAAAACTACAACAGTTACAACGACAAACATTTTTTACTATCAGTGATGTTTATTCTACAACAACAGTTTATCGTGTTAGGTTAGTTTATTTACCTCTCATCTTCAACGAAGAAACATACATGTGAATGAAATCCATCTTTGCAACATTGTAAAAAACTGACTTCATTTACAAAGAACAAAAACTTTTCTCAAAAACTGTTAAGTTAGAAAATAAATTAAAGTTGCTAAATCCATCATAACAAAACTGAAACAGTTACAACGACAAACACCTTTTTACTATTAGTGATGTTTATTCAACAACGACATAGTTTTTCCTGTTAGGTTAGTTTATTTACCTTTTATCTTCAACGAACAAACAGTTAAGTGAATAAAATCCATCTCTGCAACATTGTAAGACAACACTGACTTCCCTCATACCACTATTAGACCGTAGTAGTGTAAGAGACCAAAACACGGATCCTTACAACTTATGCTACCCTGCAAGGTTTTACCGGCTTTTTGGTCTCTTCCACTACTTGGTCTCTCTTGGTCTGTATGGATAATTTAAATAAAGAAAAGTGCAATCATACTAACGAACAACGTGCAATCAAAGGCGTATTTTGCACATCCGAGCTCCATGCCTCATTAAAGAAAGGTTATGTCATTCTGCATACTTATGAAATTTGGGAAATGCAGATGAAGGAGGGACTGTTCAAATCTTATGTTGACACGTTTCTGAAAATGAGACAGGAAACCTCTGGACTTCCAGATGACTGTCTAACCTACGAAGGAAAACAGCAGTATATTTCTGAGTATAGCAAACATGAGGGAATCGAGCTAAGCTATGATAACATTCATAGGATTGAACGTTTACGATACATTTTCAAAATATATTTAAACCCTTTTTTCGGGAAGTGGGGGCAAGAAACTGACTTGCCAAAGACAAAAGTTGTCAATAATACGTTGAAATTTAATGACATTGCATATTCATCTCACCTGGAAATGCAAAATGTTCTCCTTGTGGGTGATAAGTTGGTTGTTTCATATAGCGGTTTGGAAAACCAGAACACACCAAACAAATTTACAAATGTAGCAGTTGCTGCTATCATTTCTTCTTACGCCAGACAAATTATACGAAACATTAGACCGCTGGTATTGACAGACTGCTTTACTGTGATACTGATAGTGTTATCTATATTAGACGTCGAGATGAAACTCCTTTCCTTCCTATTGGTGATTATTTATAATAGTTAAAAATGAAATCAAACAAGGCTGGGAAGTACGAACTTTTATTTCTCTTGGTCCCAAAAATTATGCGTACCGTGGGGTGGAAACAACTGCAGGAAAAATTAATGAGGTAATTAAAATTCGTGGAATTACTCTTTCTGAACGAGCACGTAAACGAATAAACTTTGAGCATATGTATAATTTTCTTACAGAAAAATGTGACAGTCAAGTAATTTTTACTCCAACTCAAATCTTACGAAAACCTGATTTTCGTATCGTATGTCAACAGCAAACTAAACGACATGCTGTTGTGCAGCAGACGAAGCGTCGTCGATTAAATCCGTCTAGTACTGTAGAATACGGGACGTTACCTTGTGGTTTTCGTTAAAGGAAAAACTTGGAATCTATTCTAAATTTCCAACAGTAAGTTGTATAATACTGTTACAATGACACGTATCCTGTAAGTTAGATGACCACATGGTCTTCAAAAATATTTTAATCAAAATATTCTTTCTTTGAGTTGATGTTTTATTATCATCTACGTCTGCAATCATCAAAACAAAAACATCATAGACACTTCTTTTTGTGCACGTCACCAATCAAGTTTGAACGGTTTAATACTTTCTTAGTAGATATGATTCCTGCAAGTCCTAACATTAGAACAATGTTCCTTACAAAACTAATTTATTGTAACAACAAAATTTTCTATGACTTGTTATAGTTGTCTTCACTGGTTTTGCACAAGTAAAACTTTTATCTTGTAGTGTTAGTTTCACAGATAAAATTCTTTTATACCCCTTCATTGTTTTCCACCAAAACATTAATAAGAAAGTTCCACAGTTCCATTAAAACTTTTAGCCTAAAAGTTAGACAAGCACATTATACAAAAAATATTTTATACTAGTTGACTTTTATGTATCAGCAGCCTACAATATTTTATATGACTTCACTTTTATTTTTGTTGCAATGTGCCAAACAAATAAACTTATTTTGTACTCCTTCATTGTTTTCCACCAAAAAAGCATTCACAACAAAGTTATTTACAATTGTGTTATCTAAAAGCAATGACTTGTATCCTAAAAGTTAGACGACACCGAAAAAATATACAAGTTGACTTTTATGTAGCAACAGACAGTAATATTTTACATGACTTTACTTTTATTTTTGTTGCAATGTAGTAGACAAATATTTTGAGAAAGACAAAAAATGTTTCATTATTTTATATAGCTTTACTTGTTGAATAATTTGTTTTAGTTGTATTTAATTACAATATTTTGTATGACGTCACTTTCTTTCTATCAGTTGTGTTTAGTACTAAAAAAGAATATTAATCAATCCCCT
This sequence comes from Lepisma saccharinum, assembly GCA_022664845.1. Classification (NCBI taxonomy): domain Eukaryota; kingdom Metazoa; phylum Arthropoda; class Insecta; order Zygentoma; family Lepismatidae; genus Lepisma; species Lepisma saccharinum. The sequence goes on from JAGDQP010019144.1 coordinate 29,328, forward strand.
ATGTGTAATAACAATATTTTCGTGTATCCGTTGGACTTTTCTACTCTGTATATATTCTTGATAATGCACAATAAATAATTTCTTGTTCAATCAAACTGATGCTTAATTATTTCCATTCCTCACAAACAACATTCAAATGAACCGTGTAAGAAATCTTTTGTCCAAAGATTGATATACAGTTTGTCTACGTATTCTGTACTTGTAATCATTTCTTTATATGATTTCACAAATTTCTGAAGTATATATTCGTTGTCTGGGTGTGTCTCTATAAATTTCTCGTAGATTTCATTGCACATAGCCGCATATGCTAAGGTTTCCACTACGTCCTGTTCCAAGGATTCTACCGACATGTGAATGCAGTCGTGAGTTCCAGTCAATGTGAATGTGGTCAAAGCAAGCAAGACAAATTAACGGAACATTTACTTTCAATTTTTGAATACTATACATTATGCAAGCAGGTTTGACTTCAAGAGTCGAGCATTCACACAGGACCGCCATTGGAAAGCTACATCCAAAAATTCTCGTTCAACGTTTTTATGTACTTTATTGACCAATCATAATAAAGAATACAACTTGTCCCTATCAGTCTCATGACAAGTGTTTCGTAAAATAAATACCGCAAGAGTTGCATCAAGATTCACTTCATGTAGTACTTGTCATTACTTGCATTTCGTAAGTATAATAACACATACAACTTGACAAATACAATATTTATTCACTTAATCCCAATCCTTGGGAACAATTGACGTTATTCCTGTTTATAATTAACCTATATTACAGGCAAAGATGTTGCTGCATGTGATTTCTGTGGAAGACATTCACAGTCTTGTATCATATCTATAAAATATAATGTTCTTACTTTTATAGTACCCTGAAACTCTGTACTTCAGTTACTATTGTAAGAGCAATATTCAGTACTGTTGTCCCATAGGTGACTAAAAGATACATTACAACGCTGTTGTAGCCTAGTGATACATCCAGTATTGCATATTATTTTGTGCATTTGTTCAATACGCAATGTACAAGTATTTTAATTTCATATCCTTACTCAACGTGTTAGAAAAATATCAAACAGTCTGCTAAAGTACAAGATTAACTCTAGTGACAAAGATCTGTCTCTAATCATCAACAATATCCTTTAACTACACTTCATTTTTCAAAACGCAACATGTTTCATTAACACAAATCGTATGTTTCAAGTGAATTTGTACTTGCAGGATTAAAATGTCTACTTTCCATTTGCAGTTAGCTAACGGCAAAGTCACAATTGCTTCGGATTCTATTTTTAAACTATAGTACTGTATTCATATCATCCTCGTTCGTGTTTGGGACTCAGATCTTATGCTACTTTACAATCTAAAATACAAATGACGCCTCCATATGTTACTTTAAACCTACTTCTGATGTCCTATTCTCTTCTTAAGATTATTCGCTTCTGTTGTATACATATCACGAAGGAGGGGGTTAAACCATCTTCAAAGGATCTACCTCTCTCATCATAATATTGTTCTCCCTATACGCAAACTTACTTGATCTCATATCTATGTCCAGTACTCCTCTCTTCATTCGGATATATAGGTTATTTATCCATAAGCGAGGGCTAAGCTATGAGGGACATTCAAATGAAACGCGGTCAGTGCGTCTAACTGTGCCTTACAGGTAAGGTGGCACCACGTAATTGCGGGTATGATGGCGCCATCGATTGGTAGAGAGGCTAACGCGTGCGCACCGTTTGACGTTGCATAGAGCCAGTGTGGTTTCACACCGAAGAGAAGGTGGCACACAAGTTATCGTCCACTACCGAACATGCAGGCGAGTAAGCAGGAACAACGAGGAGTGATTCGATTTTTGGTGGCGGAGGGAGTTGGAGGCCGTGAAATGTATCGACGTATGATGGCTGTGTACGGTGAGTACAGTCTGCGTCGTTCAAGTGTTGTTGAATGGCGCAAAAGATTCCTTGAGGGGCGCGAGTCACTGGAAGACGATGCCCGTCCTCAACAGGCTCATCGTGTCATCACACCGGAAATGATTGCAGAAGTGAATGCTTCAGTCTTGGACAACCGCAGAATCACCGTGGTCGAGATCCATCGGTTACTGGGGATTAGCGTGGGCACCGTCCACACAATAATGCATCAACACTTGGATTTTTCGAAAAATTTGTGCGCAGTGGGTTCCCTACCAGCTGACCGCCGAGCAGCGCAATACTCGAATGGCGCTGTCTTTGAGTCATCTGCAACGTTATCATGAGGAGGAATGCGGCTTTTTGTCGCGTATTGTCACAGGGGACGAAACATGGTGTCACCATTTTAAACCGGAAAGCAAGCGTCAGAGCAAGCAGTGGAAACATGCGACTTCACCACCTTCAAAGAAATCAAAGGCCGTGCACACAAAATCTGATAAGGTCATGATGTCCTTTTTTCCCACAAGGGCCCACTGCTTGTCGAGTTCCTGGAACGGGGTAACAGCATCAATGCCCAGTGTTATCAAGTCACGTTACAGAACCTTAGACGAGCCATCCAGTCGAAACGCCCAGGCATGTTGTCTAATGGCGTTATCCTCCTGCATGATAACGTGCGCCCACACACTACCAATGCGGTAAAGACGCCATTGCAGCAGTTTCGGTGGGAAACGCTGGAACATCCACTGTACAGTCCCGACCTCTCACCGTGTGATTTTCATGTGTTTGGACTTCTAAAACAAGCTATTCGCAGACATCGATTCGCAACGGACGACGAAGTGTGTGACTGGGTCCAGGCCTGGATCCAACAGCAGCCTACTATCTTCTTCAAGGATGGCAATGACCGGCTAGTGTCGCAATGGGATAAATGTGCCAACAGTTGTGGGGACCATTTGTGAGTATGTGTACTGTGTATCACTACATGTGTGAGTATGTGTACTGTGTATAAGTACATTTTTGAGTTAATAAATCGTTACCGTTACTTTACACTAGTGACCGGGTTTCATTTGAATATCCCTCATATATGTCAAGGATCTGTTTGGGACTCCGATCTTTTGCTACTTAACAATCTAAAATACAAATGGCGCCTCCATATGTTACTTTAAACCCACTTCTGATGTCCTATTCTCTCTAAGATTATTCTCTTCTGTTGTATACATATCACGAAGGAAAGGGTTAAATCATTTGCACAGGATCTACCACTCTCATCATAATATTGTTCTCCCTATACGCAAACTTACTTGATCACATATCTATGTCCAGTGCTCCTCTCTTCATTCGGGTATATACGTTAATTATCCATATGGCGAGGGCTAAGCTACATGTCAAGGATCTCTTTGGGACTCAGATCTTTTGCTATTTTACAATCTTGGAATACCTCCATATGTTACTTTAAACCTAATTCTGATGTCCCATTCTCTCTAATCTTACTCCCTTCTGTTGTATACATATCATGAAGGAGGGGGTTAAACCATTTGAAAAGGATCTACCTCTCTCACCATAATATTGTTCTCCCTATACGCGAACTTACTTTATAATATCTATATCCAGTGCTGTTTTCTTCAATCGGGTATATAGGTTATTTATCCATATGGGGAGGGCTAAGCTACATGTCAAGGATCTGTCTCTTTCCGATTAAGTCGACATAGTACATTTGTTAGCATTTCATTCTGTATTACCACATTTAATTTATCCAAGGAAACAAATATGTGATTTTCCTTTCACTAAGCATGTTGCGTTATCATTCGATCTCGTCTTCAAGTCATCTATTTTTTTTCTCAAGAACTTCTTTCGAACTAATCAGTTATTCTATATGCAGTTTTTGTCCTAATCCCATCAACCCTTCTTGAGTACAAAAAAATAAATAAAAGAAGGTATCATTCTTGTATGTGTATACGTGTAACGTTAGATCATCAGTATGTGTCCAATGTCTTCTGCCTATTTGTTTGCGCCATAGGGCGTCTCCTTGGAACTGAATTAATTTGTATAAAACGCTTACGTTTACGGAATGATTCTACTACCTGTGCTTCCATCTGGTGGAAAGAAAAAGAACTTCAAAACAAAAGAGAGAATAAAAAGAAACATTAAGATGCAAAGAATTGCAAATTGATTGAATGTTAAAGTGTTTTTTCTTGTTTTCCTTTTTTTTTCGTACATAGTTCTTGTTTTGTATGTCTGTCTGTGTGCGTGTGTGTGTGGAAAATTACCAAAGAGGCTGGGCAAGAGATCAAGAGAAAAACGTACATATTGATCTTCCGCTTGTTCTGTGGTATGTGCATCTTTTAACAGTTTAGAAGAAATTTTGACCGACTAGTGGGAATAGCTTCGTGCAGTAAGGAGTACATCGGTTCGATATCCACGTTTATCACGGAAAATGAGTATATTTACAGAATATAAGCAAATAAACCAATTATTTCCCGTATATACATATTACATTATATGATTTGATATACAGTGAATGTTCCTGGTCTAATTTAACGTAATGGTATGCTATTTAACAATAAATATGGTGATATATTACTCTCACTAGTGTACAAAACTGTTCACTGACAAATCTTACATTAATGAACTAACATCTGTATTGTAATTTAATAACTGGATTGTAACTGCTTATCAGCTATTAGTGCTGTGTTATTCATCGAACACAGGGAATAGGGTTGGAAAAACCGTAATTAAAAGTATTTAATTAAGACCTGCATTAAAATATAGTGCTTTCTGGGGGGTATTCATTACATATAGAATGTAATTATGTCATTTTTATAGCAAGAAATATGTGGTTAGTGTAAAAACACTAAATAATTGTCCATTACACCCCTATCATATATCAAAACAAGGGATGTGTAATGCATATAGCTTACATTCGATAAGTCAATCATGCTTGTGAATGAGTATCCTGAAAAGGTAGGCAATTTGCAATGTTTTACCTGCTTCTTGTTCTCCTACACTACTCCATTACTCTCCTAAGTATTCATAACATGTGTCTGTTTACAAAGTCTTGCCGCTTTTGGATCAAAACTGTTGGATCCCTTCATTTATCTGAAGTGCAATCTTCAACAATGAAGTCCTTGTATCAATGCTCAATGTAGAAGATCGAAACTCGCCCCGTGCGTTGTTCTAAGTATTCATAAGATGTATCTGTTTACAATGTCTCGCCGCTCTTGCATTAAAACTGTTGGTTCTATCTTCATTTATCTGGAGTGCAATCTTCAACAATGGAGCCTTCCCAACAATGTCCAATGCAGGAAATCGACATTCGGCTCATACCCTTTCATAGGTATCATAACATGAGTCTGTTTACAAAATCTTGCCACTCCTGGATCAAAACATTTGGTTCTATCTTCATTTATCTGGAGTGTACTCTTCAAAAACGGAAAACTGCCAATAATGCCCAATGAAGAAAATCGATAATTGGCCCGTACCTTTTTCTAGGTATTTATATTATGCTTCTACCTACGAAGTTTCGCAGCTCTGCCTTAGAAATTGTTGGAGATAATTACGTTCGATTTTTTTTCATTTATTGAATGGGCGATTAAAGCACCATCTAGCGTCCGAGATTTAAAATATTTCTGAGTACTCATTAACCTTAATATATTTATATATAAATAAATCACAGCCATATACAATCCACTAGTGGATGAGGCCTCTCCCCGAAGGGAGGAGTTGGTGTACTGCTTCTACGCTGACAAGACGGGTTCGGAGAGGAGAGCCGAAGCTCTCACTGTGAAGGCCACTGTATTTTATTCATAGCAGCTCTCCAATTGTCCTCACAATGCCGGGTCAACACCGAAATTTTTGAACCCCCATCGGGAATCGAACCAGGGACCGCTCGCTTTGAAGTAGAGCGCGCTACCGACTAGGCTACGCAGGAACTCATATATATATACAGATGCTTATCAGAATAATGGAAACACCTGTAGTTGGCAACACGTCAGATGTATTGGTTGGCAGTGGTGTCGTGGCGACCGCAGCGCCGGACTGCTGGTGGTGGTGTGTTAGGTCGGTCTCCATACTACGTCAGGCGTCGTGGAACAGGAGTGTGCAGTGGCT
>JAGDQP010019145.1:0-35327 GCA_022664845.1 Lepisma saccharinum
ATGACGATTTTCTCCAAATTTTGTAATTTTCCCGTAATATACTCTTGATGATACATAAGCATATCAAATTCCGTTTGTCTAGCTTCAGTGGTTTGGACTGGGCATACTTTACATATATAGATGTTTTTCCGCAATTTTTTATTAAAACTGACGACATTTTCAAATTCTTTTAATATAAGTAACTTTGTAGGAAATTCGCATTGCGAATCCTCTCAAATTTTCAATTAAAAAAATGTTCTCTAACATCTACAGGAATGGAGTTCTATGCTACAATCTGCCTTTCAGCCGCCATTTTTCAAGATGGCGGCACGACCGGCTGTCCCCCAACCCAAGGTTACAAATTTAGCATTATAGTTGTGGCTCTTAAGTGTACAATCGTGTCAAATTTCAAAACTCCTCAACCTTTTGCACCCAAAAAGTACCTAATGACTGGACTATATGGGGATGTCATGTAATATCCGGATGGATAACGGATAATTTTCGGATGTCGGCTAATATCCGGATAACGGTTAATATTTAGTTGGCGGATAAAATCCAAATGGTTAAATGGATACCAGATAATTTGTCATCTGGTTGTCCGGAAATTTTGGTCATCCCAAGAAGACAGCATAGAGACATTAATAATGTAAGATTTGGCTCGTTTTAGCTCGGCCCGACTCCAAACTCGAGTGAATTTCGAGTCGAGTTTGAAGTCGAATTGGACAATATTTGAAGAGTCGAGTCGAGTTTAACGAAAACTCGACTCGAACTCGCTCGTGTCCATCCCTAGACGAAACAGTAGAGGCTTTAGAAGTAGGAGCCTCCAAAGAGAGGAATAGTTAAGAGAATTCTCCGCTAGGTTGTGCTGCTAGTCACCAGAACTGTCTCTACTTTCCACAGGAATTCTACCAGATCCTCCAATAAGGGATGTCACCCCAAATCTTGTACCTCCAAACTGTAAATTTATACTGTTAAAAATGTATGTAAACCATGCAAAACTCTTTTTAAACCCAGCTAAACCCCAATTTTGGCTTTACAACTCCCCAAACTTGAAATTCTCGCAGAATCCCTCACTTTTCATGCTCGGAGCTGGCTACATCAGAAAAATTCGCAATCATGTGACGACGTCAGATCACTAGACTATTCGCGGCACCTTTGCTCCCTCGCGGTGTATTAGTTGAGAACCACTACTCTAATACTTAAAATTGCGAACTTTGAGTCAGTACATTGGGGGCATGCAGATTCGAGTTCTGTAACAGAGCATTCTGATTGAAGTTTTCCAAGTTTTCCCTCAGTATCAAGAGGCGAATGCCGGATATGTACTTACAGTAAGGTCTTGAAATCTTCTCAATCCTTTTTCTGGTAGTGATCGTCTAGGAATATCATCTCTCAGGTGTTGACGGGCTTGAGTCAAATATCCCTATCAGGCCTTGAGTACGTTTGAGGTATTATTAATGCAAAATGATTTCAATTTAGTTATGACATATTTGCCTTAGATTGTATGGGTTAGGTGGAGGGTGGGAAAGACATCGACCACGGCCTTGCTTTAGGTACAGTCCCGGCATACGCCTGGTGAAATTGAGGGGAAGCTCTGGGTAAACCTCAGTCAGGGTGGTCGGTCATAGGGGTTCGAACCAGCGTATTTATCAATTGTCGATAGGAAGTCCGTGACGTTCCGCGGGAATAAGGCGCCAACCACAGCAATCGTGAGGTCTCCGGAGTCTGACAAGCGTCTTAAAAGTTCTGGTTTGGAATCCCGGCTGGGGCATGAATGCTTTTGGATTTTAAATCTTACTAACTAATATCAGTCACGGGACAAAGTCTATAATTATTAAACTGACCCAAAAGTACAAACTTTACGGAGATAGGGTCAGAAGAATTTGCATTATAATTACAATAGTGAGTTCAATGCTTCCTTTATCTTCTAAAGAGGGATACTGTCAGACCCTTCCGATCGGAGGGTCACTCCTCCAAATCGTCGAGCACCCCTCCCCCTCTAATTTTAACATTTTTACTGTTAAAATCGATAGAAATCCTGCAAAATTCTAATTGCACCCCGCCTAACTTTGGCTCAACACCCTCAAATTAAAAATCCTGACAGAATTCCTGCTTTTAAATTACATCCCAATCTCTTGACAAACTTATACATAGGACACTTTGAGAAACAGGTTCGTCAATCATCGGCAAAAATAACTATCAAGTAATGAAAAAACGATTCGGATGTAAATTCCATAGCGGATCTTTTAGAGACTTTAGCTTAATATTTTCTCTCTCACTTACACATTCTAATCTGAGCTATGTTTAATCATATTTTCATTTCAGACCACATAAACCATATTCGCGCGACTGCAGGTGTAGACCATGTAGGGATTGGTGCAGGCTACGATGGAATAAATTTGTAAGTATTTTTTTACCATTTGTTATACAGGGTGATTTAAAAATAATGGTCGTTTTTATAAGGATAAATTCTTCAAACCGAAACAAAGTTTTTTTTTTAAGAAATTTCGCAACGTACATGGTTTCGGAAGCTACAACCATCTAAAGGTAATGAGGCATCGTTGCAAGTGACATAATTTCTCAACAAATAAAGATGTAAGCAAAAGACAATCCAAATTATACCGAATAAATTTATTTGAGCTGATTTTGTGATAAAGAATACAGCTCAGAGGCTTTTTTTTATGGGTGTGTATTGAGCATGCGTAATGCCAATTACTTATACAATTAAATTCTGGGGAACACACATCATTCTAAAGTTCCTAAATCAGAAACTTTGCTGAAACAAAATTCTTGGTTACAAATTCCAATTTTGCTTTTTTCTAAGCCCACACGCCGTACTGTGCTTCATTATTTTAGGAGATTTTACGTCATTTGTGCTGATGTCAATTTGAAAGCGTCTAGCTCCGAAACTACGCGTTTTTTAAAAACACCTTTTTGATTATTTTTTTTTCTTGATTTATAGGGAATTCATGCTACAATTATGGTTATAGTCTTTTTAACATTTCATTATGTGTGTGGGCGAGTGCTCAACTCTGATTCTTTTGATATTTTGTTGTTTACTTACTGCAGCACATTATGACTTCAAAAGAACTCTATATTATTCTTTGGATAAGGAAAGGAAAGATAGCTACACTGGCTTTCATTCAATATACGAATCCTAACTTTGCCTGGTGTACTAGGATTGGCAAGCAGTCGGTATTTGTTTCGCCACATTTGTGATTAAGGTCGGTGGCCGGTACAGTCCTCTTGCCAGCTCTACATATCGCCGGTACATTATTGCAATTAGAAGGTAAGGTTGTTTAAGTCGTATCATTGCTAACTTAGCAGCTTCGAGTCCTACTTCTGACCATCCTAACTGAATTTTTCAAAATTTCCCTGTATGCTCCTTCAGCAAAAGGCCCGGACGCTTTCCTTAAAGAGCGTTCTCCGAAGGGTGTCATCCCTGAGGCTTGTACGGGCTTACGACTTAAATAAACATTAGCTAAAGACTGCTACTTTAACATCAATTATTAATAAATATAGGAGTGAATGTGTAAAATAAAAGAATATTTAAAATACATGTTAGTTTACTTTTATTTAGCTAAACTGTTGTATTTTATACACAAACTATTCTTATTTTGTGAATGACATTGTAATCAAATTCGTTTAAAATACGGGACCTCAATTTTTTATTGGCACGGTAGCACGAAATTCCTATACAAGAAAATAAACAGTTGTGAGTCATGATACCGATAATAAAAATAAAAATAAACGACTTGGCCTGTTCATTCAGAACTTCTTGCTTCAGTAATTGCATTAATAACACTGTTAGTACGAAAGATAACAAGAGTTCTTGTTAATAATACAAGGAGATACAACAAGACTAGTTCATAAAAGTTTCGTTATAGGTTCTTATCCCTTGAGCATCACCTTCTTGTAGCGTTTATCTGCTGCAGACCTGAGCTTTGTAGCCCAATCACAAAAGCCATATATCAAAGACGTGTATAATTAAAAGTAGCTCTTTTCACAAACGAAATGGGATAATAACTCTCTGTTCATATCAAAATGGTCATATTGACGGTCTACAAATCAAACAAGTTTTTTTATATCAACCAGTGTGAAGCAAAATTGTATTATATGAACCTATCGTTTGTATGTATACTAAAGAGAAAATGGGATATTATTTTAGATCCAGTGAAGAGTCATTACTAGAATCCAGTCGTGCTTAAAATGTGTGTGAAGTAATGTCAGTGTGACGAATTGTGTATACAGGAATGCTCCTTTGTTATGATTTCTGTTCTTTAAATGTAATAAATATATTATTTCTCTGGTTGGTGAAAGGTCTATTTCAAAGGTTTACAATTTTTTCACATAACATTGTTTTGTATATTTCTGATTCTAATTTTACAAATCCTTAGAACATTAATATACAGTTTGTTCCTTAAATAATGGCGCAAATTTCCGGAGGTGATTATTTTTATCGAAACAAGGAAGAAGTTTCTTTAAAGAAGTTTTGACATGTGCCTAGATTGAGAGATACAGCAGCTCAAAGTTAGGACAAGATCGTCATAAATGACGTCATAGCTCGACACATAATGACGTATGTGGTGTCGGCTTAGGAATTGATAATTGGAGTAGTACCCGATACCATAGACCTCTTAATAGATAGACTTAGCACTCTTCCCCATTTCTGGCTGCGCAAAATCTGTTTGTACAGGAGCACGTGGTTTTGAATCCATCCGCTAGGTTGCTCTGGCATCGACCACATAATATAATATGAGCCTAAATCAGAAATTTTGCGCAGTCAGAAATGGGGAAGCGTGCTAAATCTATCTATTATGAGGTCTATGCCGATATCTCCATTTAATATAAACGATGTTTACGATTGAGGCAGTGCAGCATAGACAGGTTATGCAACGTAAGACTTTCATTGTGAAGGAATGATTTGGTTTAATAGGGCAAGCAGAGAAATCCTCTCTAAGCTGCATTTGCCAATCATAAACAGCTTAAATAAGTGTATTTGGTATTACTTCAATTGTGATTGGCTGAGCCGATACCGTTTACGTCATTGTGTTTCGAAAGATGGCGTCATTTGTGACGATATTGTTGTAGCTTTGACCTAATTTAACTTCGAACCTACTGATGCCTCAAAATTTCTTCGAAGGAATCGTTTTCTTCTTCTGATGTAAATAACCACCTTTCGCAGTTCTTTTTCGTCAGGGATTCTTTTTCGCTGTTAATCCACATTTAAGAAAAATAAAAATAAATACGTTAGAGTTTAGTTACGATCAAACAAAATGAACCGGTGTAACTTAAAACATTTGTTAACCATTTTGAATTTAAATTTCTTTATTACAGATTTAAAATTCTCTGTTGTTCTTGACTGATTTTTTATGCCTGTCTGTGAGATAATGGGCATAATTTGAGTATATGGTACTGACCGCAAGAACATATTAGAGGCCTAAAATATGGTTATATGAAAAAAAAAAAGTTGCAGACCTTCCAACTTTACAGAAACCCAAGATCCTCTTTGAAGAAACGCAAATCCTACATTCTGAAACGTTTATGATATAGAATACACAATGAACAGTAGAAAGCTAACTTTGTTATGAATGAAGAACGTGGCTTTATACGTAATGGCATGTGAAAAGTACCAGACATTGACTAGGGCACGTTTAAGCGGTTGATGATCAATTTGAATGGGTCAGTGCGTTATGGGTCAACTTTATTTGACCCTCCTGGGACCATATTCACTACAGGATCAAGTAACATGTAAATGTCATATATATACGCATAATATGCCACGCTTGACTGCTTTAAAATTGTATAAAACTGTTAGGTTCGGTTCATGGCACGACAAATTGTTCCCTTCCCGCCCACACGTCCACATAAGAAGATTCTATAAAGCACGTCCTAGCCTTTTTCCCTTGCCACCACTTTCGAAGTTGTTCCTGTAACAATAAAATATTTCAAAGACATGACACAATCCACTGTGCAGCCCTGGTTTTTGATGTTGCCACTGTGTTCCAACGTTGTTTCACCGACCATTCCTTTGGCCATCATAATCTATTTCTCCTTGTTGAAAGAAAGGGGGCGAGTTACATTCGTAAATCATCTTAAAAGACGTGTTTTCGTCTTTTTACTAAATAAATGTTCCGAAATACTCTCCTTGTTCAACAGATGGTGCTTCTGCTTACAGAGATCATGCAAAGCAGGGGTTTCTGTATTTGACATTCTATAAAAAAAATATTCGCAATTCTTATTATTAATATTCCTGTTTAAGTTTATAGTTTTCCATTAGTTACATAAACATTATGTTTGCACCTTACAATAGTGCAAGTTCCATACATTGTTACGACCGCATCAATAAAAATTATACTATGCATGCGATATGTGTAGCAATCAAATGAATTCGCTTAAATCGGGGTCTTCTACTTCTCTCAGCGCTAGAAAATTTACTGTTGGTGCTTATGGACTGAAAATGGATACCGAATATCTTCATTTTCTAAGGAACTGGATATCTTTAATAGAAAAGAAAAGTTTTGGAGCATTCTTCAGAAGTTTATGAACGGGTTGAAATACTTTGAACGTACATTTGTCACCTAGTTTTTCAGAAATAAAATTATTTTGTTTTCTCTAAATTGCAATATGACTAACTTTGCAACCAATGACGCTAGAAAGATCTACTTTTTTTTGTTTTATTCCTTGTGAACAAACGATTCTAATAATTTTAATTGCAAACATATCCGATAGACCAATAAAGAAATAGTATTTTTATATAGCTATTCTAGTCCACCTCTAAAAGGTTTGATGAGGGTAAGCCACGCCCCACTCTAGGCCTGGCAGTGGAAGGCGTGGGAAGTTGGAGAAGCGAATGTCTGAATATATGTATACCGCTTGAATGAAACACGTTTTCGACCGGTTTCTGTAAATTCCTGCTAAAAATTGTTAATTCTGTAGAGTTTGTGTTCTTCCTCAAGGGTTCCATGCTAAGAGGGTGGAGGTAGTGAGTGGAGGAGGATTGCCCCCCCCCCCCGGTTTTGCTTCCCCATGGAAGTTATTATTCTAGCATAATGCAATATATTATTTCGACTTTTCTGACCGTGTATTGTCTTCACTCATTCTATACCTCTTCTGTATTTCTTGCACTATTTATCACATAAAGCAGATTTGTGTAGTACTGTAACAAAAGCATTACTTACAGCTGTAAAATATAATTTTTAATCTTACAGCAAACTTGCGTTTGCTGCATATATCATAGTTCAGTAGTAGCTATTTATCCCAGAGCAATTATTAACAAGTATAATATTTACATTGCACTGTGAATACTAACGAGCAATCTTTTCAAACAGCTAATTTAATCATCATTCGAAAAAACGTTATAGTCTACTCCAGGGGGTCTCCAACCTTTCTTGGCAGCTGGCCAAATTGACTAATCAGGAAGAGAGCGAGGGCCGCATTATAAAGGATCAACTCAATAGTAATATAGAAATTTTCATTTAGTAATTATATTGCAAATTGTATTGGTAACAACAAATATAATACAAAATCGTGTGTACCCCAAATAGCAAATTCTTGTTGAACCATTGAAAATCTGATTGTACGTTTTAACGTTATATTAACGATTTTCAGTACTGTTCGACCTACGTACTATTTGGTCGTTGGCCGCTTGTCTTATCGTTAGCGATAACGTTGGCCCTAAAAGCGAAGTTCAACGTAGAGCAAACTATATGGTAATTCTAATGTACATGTGGCCCAATGTTAGCCCAACTTATTTTTCAGTTGTATGCACTCAAAATAGTACCAAGTTACATACTGAGGAAATTTACTATTTTAGTAAACCGAATTATGCATATTTTTAAAGTAGTTTTAGAAAAAAAACTGGACCTTGATTACATTATGCCTTTATTCAATGACATGTTTTACTCTCTCGTCTTCATTTATAATCGAAAAATTTTCCACGTATCTTTGGATGGATTCGAACCTGCAACGTTGTGATTTATTATCCGTTGCTTTAGCTACTACACTACGGAGCAACACTTTAATCCTAATAATACGTCAATTATGCACTTCATCAATTCACACAGGGCGACCTAAGACCCAACGCTAGATAATTTTATTCTCTGTACTTGCGCGCTGAATGAGTTAAAATAGAAGAGTTAATTCTCTATATCATTTCTACACAAACTAATACATAGTAAAATTCACTCAGAAAAATTATTACCCGAAATAAGGTTGCAGGTCCCGCAAAAAGTTACTTGACTTCATAATGCCGTCTTTTCCCTCTCGCCCCAAAGGACCTAAATATTAATTACATTTTTCCAACGCCTGTTTAATTTCTCTCCTAATAATAACCATATGGCAAAGTTATGATAGATGATTTTTTGAAATTCGAAGACATAATTTAGAATGTTTGTCTATCTCCCTATCAGCTGGCTATCAGAAGTAATGTAGATCAACCATTTTCTCTGCATAATTGTCTTGTAGGAAAGGAGTAGTTAAAACACTTCCTCGGAAGAGAAACAAGCAAAAAATCATTAGCTGGAGTGAAAGATTTTACTCACTTAAAAATAGTATTTTCCATCCACTGAAATCAAAGGTAGATTGTAACCTAACAATTCCTAGCCTAATAACGTAAAATATTAAGTAATGGTTTTATTATAAACAAAACGAAAGCGCCCCCGTATAAATTCGAATTATAACGTATTTAAAAAAAACTCAAAGTGATAGGAACAAATGGAGATTACTAAGCGAATGCCGTGGCCTGCCAGTTTTAGTCAGTCATAGATTTTCCCACCAGTGTCCATTACTAATCCAACGGTGTATGGCTTATCTCTGTAGAACTTGTGGTTACTGAGATCTAGTAGGGTCACAAATTGAGAATACTAAGCGATTCAAAAAGACCTGCTAGTTTTAGAGTCACATCCATAGTTTTCCTTACCATTGTAGACCATGACGAATCCAGCTGTGTATAAATCATCTCTGTCAGACTTGTAGTTACTAAGATCTAGGAGGGGCACAAATGGAGAATACAAAGCGACTGGAAAGGACCTGCCAGTTTTAGGATCGAAGTTACAGGTTATTCCAGGGTTTCAGACCGTGTGATATGCAATAGTACTTCTGTTTACATGCCTCCTCTACTCACAGTTTTTCCAAGAATAAGAACTCAGAACTTCTCTATAGGTACATCTGCTGCTTCTACAACCGTTATTAGGCACATGAGTATTGATAAACACAGACAGTGATGTTCGTTAGTGAGAATAAAAGTAACGTTAGGACATTTCTTATACAAATCAGATAAAGAGAGTTTTCAATTAACTTTAAACTAAACTCAGACCTGATATTGTACATCATTTCTTGCACTGGCCCTGGCATACAGCTCTTTCCCTGGCCCTGGCATACAGTTCTTGCCCTGGCCCTGGCATACAGTTCTTGTCCTGGCCAGCCCTGGCATACAGTTCTTGCCCTGGCCCAAACATACAGTTCTTGCCCTGGCCCAGTTGGGAAAAATATAATCACAATAAGAACAGGCCCAACAAGAACACGAGAAGTTCTGGCAATTTATGGCCCGAGCCCGTGCAGACCTCTAATATACAAGTCTAGCGTTCTTATTAAATTGATTAATGATCGAAACATGATTCATCAAAACCATTATTATTTACATTTTTAAAACATTGAAAAGTGACAAGAGACAAGAAAAAATAATGAATAAATACTTAATTTTCTCTTGTGTTCAAGAATTTATTTATGCACTTTAGGCATCTAAGGTTCAGGCCGGGATAGGGAAAGCACAACGATGTGCAAAGTAGGGATGTCACGACTTGCTCGACTCGAGTCAAGTCGGCGCTCAGTACTTACTCGAGTCAAGTCGAGTCAGTGGTCACAACTGCTCGAGTCGAGTCGAGTCGGTGCTCACTTTGTGCTCGAGTCGGTACTCAGAACTGTTCGAGTCGAGTCGAGTCGGTACTTAGAACTGCTCGAGTCGTTGCTCAGAGAGACTCACGCTGCGACTAGGTTACAGTGAGTCGAGCTCGAGTGACGACTCAACTCGAGCGTTAAACTCGCCGCTCGAGCCAAGCGGATTGACATCCCTAGTGCAAAGGCAGAGACCCTAGCCTTACAGAAGGTACCATCCCGGCATTCGCCTGTTGAGACTAAGGGAAACCTCAGTCAGGATGTCCGGTCGGAGCAGGGTTCGTACGCTCGACATACCCAATGCCACTTGGTTGGCAGACACGCTACCCCTAAATTTTTCTTGTGTTGTGGCAGTTATGTTTGTTAATGTTAGGATAAGGAATCCAATTATTTTTCATTATTTTTTCTTACTTCTTGATTAAATTCAAAATGTTTTACCGAAATTTTGAAGAAATTATAAATTCATTTTAATCTGGCCCGGGCCAAGACTCAAAAGCTTTTGTTCCTCTAAAAGTGATTCAAAATGTCGCGCTTATTGCCAAGGGAGAAAAATCGGGGATGCGGCGTTGGACCAACACTTCGTACGACCAACAGCCTCTCAAGCAGCAAGAACCGGCGTACGACCAACACCCCAGGGCAAAAATCTGTGTTGGTCGAACGCCGTGTTGGTTCAACGCCGTGTTGGTCCAACGCCGGTACTTCGAAGTGTTGGTTTCGTGCCGGTGTTGGTCCAACGCAGTGTTGGTTCTACGCAGGTGCCCAAAAAAATAATTTAAGATCATATTTTTTATTATCTTTTAGGTTTTATATATCTGGGGTGTTGTCAATTTTATTGTTGGTCCAATGCCGTGTTGGTTGAACGCCGTGTTGGTCCAACGAAGTGTTGGTCAAACGCCGTGTTGGTCCAACGCCGTGTTGGTTCAACGCCGTGTTGGTCCAACGAAGTGTTGGTCCTACGCATGTAACCCGCAAAATCAACCCCACCTTCTATCTAAAATTTTGAAGTTGCCTCCCGTAGATGTATTCCCGGGACGCCACTGCTTTCAGCAACATCATCATGTGATTCTGCACATGCACTTTGATATGTACACTTATTTTTATTGCAAAGCTCTACCATATCTGCAATAGGAGCCGAATTAAAGCCCTGGTACGAAGGTTGAGAACTACCCCGTATACAGGATGTGTTTAAGGCTAATGTAACGTTGTCCACATAAGATAGACTTAAAAGTGAGCTGAGTTATACAGACTTTTACAATAGCCTAGTCGTAAAAATAGGCCTGTGATAATTGAATTAATTTTTTTCGGAGGACGCATTACTTTCGATGTTTTTTTTTTTTTCAACGCATAAAGGGTTGTTATGTATGGGAGCTACTAAGTATAGCTAATACTGTCCCTCCCTGGCTTTGTAATCTTATTCTTAAAAAGAGTAATTATTTTCCAACGCCTGTTTAATTTCTCTCATAATAACCATGGCAAAGTTATGGTAGATGATTTTTTTTGGAATTCGAAGATATAATTTAGAATGTTTGTCTATCTGCCTATCAGGTAGCTATCAGAAGTAATTTAGATCAATCATTTTCTCTGCATAATTGTCTTGTAGGAAAGGAGTAGTGAATTAAAAATAGTTGTATTTTCCATCCACTGAAGTCAAAGGTACATTGTAATCTAACAATTCCTAGCCTAACAACGTAAAATATTAAGTAATGGTTTTATTATAAACAAAACGAAAGCGATCCCGTATAAATTCGAATTATAACGTATTTAAAAAAAACTCAAAGTGATAGGAACAAATGGAGATTATTAAGCGAATGCCAGGGCTGCCAGTTTTAGTCAAATTCACAGATTTTCCCACCAGTGTCATGACTAATCCAACGGTGTATGGCTTATCTCTGTAGAACTTGTGGCTACTGAGATCTAGTAGGGTCACAAATGGAGAATACGCGTACTAAGCGATTCGAAAGGACTTGCCAGTTCTAGTCACATTCATAGCTTTCCTCACCATTGCAGACCATGACGAATTCAACGGTGTAAAAATCATCTCTATCAGACTTGTAGTTACTAAGATCTAGGAGGGGCACAAATGGAGAATGCAAAGCGACTGGAAAGGACCTGCCAGTTTTAGGGTCAAAGCTATAGGTTATTCCGGGGTTTCAGGCCGTGTGACATGCAATAGTACTTCTGTTTACATGCCTCCTCTACTCACAGTTTTTCCAAGAATAAAAAGGCAGAACTTCTCTATAGATATATCTGTTGCGGCTGCAGCCTATATTAGGCACATGAATATTGATAAACACAGGCAGTAAGATGTTCGTTAGTGAGAGTAAAAGTAACGTTAGGATAAATCAGATAAAGGGAGTTTCATATAACTTTAAACTAAATTAGAGTTGTTGTTTTTTTCAGGAAACCACACAATAGACCATGCAACTCTTCCAAATATCACCCCATTCCAAATATGATGTTGCTATACTGTTACAAAATTCTCATATCTCACCTTGACTACATAAAATTTTTCAGGTATGTGCTGTTTCCTAAAGCAGCATGTTTACATTCGCGTCGGCACCTGCTGTAGAAACTGAATAAAGAGGGGATTTGTGTAGTCCCCTCCCTTCTTTTTTCCCTCGGACTAAACGCGAAGACAGGGGCGGAGCGCGTCTGGCTTACTCTCATCAAACCTTTGACGGGTGGACTGGAATAGCTATGTAAAAATACTACTTTTTTATTGGTGTATCAGATATGATTGCAATTAAAATTATTAGAATCGTTTCTTCACAAGGAATAAAACCAAAAAGGTATCTTTCTAGCGTAAGTGGTTGCAAAGTTAGACATATTGTAATTTGGAGAAAAAAAAATAATTTTATTTATTTTTTAATAATTTATTTCTGAAAAACTAGGAAATAAATGTACGTTTTAAGTATTTCAACCCGTTCATAAACTTCTGAAGAATGCTCCAAAACTTTTCTTTTCTATTAAAGATATCCAGTTCCTTAGAAAATGAAGATATTCGGTAGCAATTTTCTGTCCATAAGATGTGATGTGCAATGCGATATTCAGAGAAACCATTGTGGAAAAAGAAATGAGGCCTGTAGGACTGTTGTGGATACTAGAGAGAATGGAATTGATGAAGTGTCAATGGCCACTCACTCTCACAGGTTTCTCAAGTGATTTTCCTCAGTTACACCAGCCAAATACCGGAACTGTACCTACAAACTGGGTGCTGTCTACGATCTTCGAACATCCTCTCTTACACCCAATCCTGGCCTGTGCCAGTAACACGTTAAGGCCTTTAATGTGAAGTTTTTGTTGTTATGTATGTCTGTTCGTTCTATTATATTATCCAACATCCTAAATACCAAACGGTGTACTGGTGCAGGATTATAAAGCAATTGCCTTCATATCCTAATGATATTGTGCTTGTTAAGACATGGACATTTCAAATGTGTTCTTAATACCCAGAATAGTTATCATTGTGTGCTTAATACTCCAGAGCCGGGGTAATAAGCAGCACTGAAACACCTGTTATATTTTTTATTATTTTTCATGTTAGTACACAAAGACAAAAATATGTTTTACTTTTTTAGGTGTTGTATTAAGGATGTTTACATGTGATTAACATGCATGTTGCTTTCACACCCACGCAATTAACTTTCTATCTGTAATTTTATGCTGATTTCACAAAAAAATGGCGCTTAATACCGCGCTTTGCCCTATATATAATAAATCATATTTAGGCATACGGTACATAGAACATTACATGTAATTTAAGTAACATGAGCTCACTTCTCAAGGAATCTCACAAATAACAGTTCTGATTGGTTGAAGCTACAAGAAAAAAATCAGATCAAATTGGGTCATATTGGGTCACCGAGTCAATTGGGTCACTGGGTCAATTAGGTCACTGGGTTAATTGGGTCACTGGGTTAATTGGGTCACCGAGTCAATTGGGTCAACCATCGGGTAACCGGGTTTGAAGAGCTAGTCTGGTCATTTGTATCAAGGCTGGGTTATCGAATCAGTTGGGCCAATACCGGGTCATTCGGGTCAAGTTTAGAGCGAGTCGTCAGGTCATTTATGTTCAGCTCTGTAACAGACGAACAGAACAATCAAACAACGATAAGAGGAGAATTTTAAATTTGTAATTATAAATATTGAAAACGATTAACAATAGATTAAACATAAAAAGTTATACAGGTATATTTGGTTTGATCACAAGAAGGTTATAATGTTTTTATGTTACAAAGTTGTAGACTAGTGTCAAAGAAACTTGATGACGATGATGATAGTAAGGAAGGTAACGAAACGTCGTCAGATTTTGTCAAGTAAACAGCACAACGAATATTCCGAAGGAGATTTATTAGTAATACTATCAGAAATTCTTTGTGAAAGCCTTAAAACATGTATTAATAATGAATTCTGTTCACATGTAAAACATTGTTGCTTCCCGTCTACTTAAAACTTAATACTAATGACTTTGATCCATTCGTGCAAAATGATTTATGACTTCTTTTTTTCTAATCCTTTAATGATCAAAACTAGAAAAGAAAGTTGGGAATGAGAAATCGTTGAACAATTCAACTCCATCTCTAAAAAGTTTGGGAAAGTTTGCGTAAACAGTCAAAAGAGAAAATGCTCGTAACTTCTCCATCTTCGTTCTTCCGCGCTTCTGTGGTATGTCGCCCCTCTTCCTCTCAATATTGAAAAAAAAAACAGTGCCAGCAGGACAGAGTGTCTAATATCGTCTTTTTAACTTATCTTGATCGCAAGACATTTGCGACCTAGCGTTTGTCATTTGATATTCAAGTTTCCTGTACACGGTTTTAAAAAAAATGGGCACTTTCCTGCAAAATATGAGGCAAGATGCTTCATGGAGCGTTACAAATAAAAATCAGGGGGGGGGAAATCAGTTTCTAAAAAGATTTTTAAAAAAATACTTTGAAATATCTCAACTATTGCTTAGTTTCACATTTTGTTATCATTATTCAAATGTATATTGTTATTAGTGCCCCCGCGCGAATCCGGGAAGCTATAAGCCTACAGGTTTATCTTGTCTGCCTGCCCATCTGTACCAAGGATTCCGCCAGGATTCTCAGTTTGGGTGTGTGTAAAGTCAAAATTGGGAGGGTGAAAATAGAGTTTTGCACGGTTTCTATCGATTTTTGACCGCAAAAATTTTAAAGTGGGGAAGTTCTTGAGAATTTGGAGGGTGAAACCCCCCAGGTGGTCTAGCGGAATTACTGGTCTTTACTCCCGTATATATCAGTAACTATGAGTCAGACAGAGATGAGCCATACACTGTTGGATTTCTCATGGTCTGAAAGTTTACTGACTACGGCTTTGACTCTAAAACGGGTATATCCTTTTCATTTACTTAGTATTCGCCATTATAAGAATTAACACTGTGGCTTCATTGAAAGCAGGTAGAAATAAACTGATTTCAAACTTGAATTCAAGGAGATTTATTTGTACGTTTGTTTATATTATAACCTGGAGATTTTAAAACTGGAAGGTCCTTTACATTCTGATTATCTTTATCATTTATTATCGTATTGTTAACGTTAACCAAAGTAGCTGAAACACATTTTTTACAGTGTAGGATCTTTGTTTTCTTGTAGATAGAAAAGAGAATGGGCAAATTTGGAGTTAGAATCCTTCAGAGTAATAGCGGATATTGCGATTAATTTACTCAAACACAACTGTACGTAAGATTTTCGTTTAAATAAATTACAAGGAATGGAAACACTGTAACATTGATTCGTGAACTCAGATAATTTCTGTAAACGAAGAATTAACATGGCACATTTTTCTGCGTAATTGGAATTGGAATTACTACATGAAAATTTACACACTACAAAAAACGACAAAATAACGATATTGCAAATTCGAGACTAATTCTTAGATGGAAATTCTCACATTTTTCAGTTCATAATACACTATCGCTTATTGGAGTGAAACAAAGGCTGTAGTCGACGTGGTGAGCTGCTCTGTGAGCAAAGATTTATAGACCTTAATCCGAATATTACAACTTTTAGTCTGCCATTTTGGTGTGTACAACCAGAATTTAAGATAGTAGGATAAAAGTGATCAGCTTTAAAATGACGTTTTTCACTACCCGTTTGTGTTGTTTAATTACTAGTATATATTTAATCAAATTAATAAATCAATATTTAAATTACGTATGAATAACATTCTCCTAAATTCAGACTGTGCGTGCAGAGATGGTAGCCTCAAGTTGGTACTTTCAGATTCAAGGTTTTTTTTATTATTTATCATATAATTCTAATATCCATGGTTGAGTTAATGACGTCACGTGTGACAACTTATAGTTAGTTTATAAATCTTTGCTCACAGAGCAGCTCACTGCCTCGAATGCAGCCAATGTCTTACCAGAAATGTTGTAAGAAATAACGAAGCTATAAAATGGGAATTGAAATAAATAAGGTTAGATTCATAGCACGCTAAATGATATATCATATCAACCCCTTTTTATACTTACACTAAAGCGGAAAATTAAATATTTTCCAAGTAACGTTCTTGTCTAAAAATAAATGTCCTAGAATTAATCTTGTAATCAATCTCTGTAGGCTCAAATTTTCATGAACTCTGTATAGAAAACTTATACAACACGCGGGGTGGGTTTCACCAATCTTCGTTAAAAATTGAGGAATTATTAAATGACTTTAAGAGCTTTGAAATACATTAAATTCGTTAACTTTATTAAATTCTTAACGAAGGTTTCTGGGACCAACCAGACATCGATTTCTAACAGTAAAAGAAACATTAAAGAAGTTAGGCGGAGCCCAGTCGGCGGACTGTGCATATAAACTACCGCCAGGCTTCAGCAGCGAGCATCCTATATATATGATTAATGTTCCATTGCCAAAATTGCGGCGAGACCTTTCCAACGACCCCTCAGCCACTTTCCTAGCCCCAGTAGTTTCAAAGTTGAAATTCCCCTCGAAACTCGGGATCCTCCCCTACAATCTGGATGAATAATACGGGTTTGAACTCGTCTTACCGAGAGCTTTCCAACGACATTTCAAACATTTTCATAGCACTAGTAGTTCCAAAGATACAAATTGTCGCCCCTATCTCTGGATCCGCCATTGCAATGTGTATTATCTATATGGCTTTGAGCTAGTCTCGTCGAGATCACAGCCTTGCTACTGAAGCCTAAAAAAGCAGGCCTAATCTTTATTTCAAAATTGAATATTAAAAACTCTTACACCAATTAGTAATTAAACAATTAATTACTTAGCGATTCAACGCGTCACGCACTGACATTTAGAATACACTTTTCGACTTTAATTGCATTCTAACTTCTCTTATAATTGTAACAAAGGCGACTTCAGCATACCGTTGGACACAGGAGACATTGAAAAATACATTCCCGGTGAAAGAACACGTAATTAATAAGAATACTATATATTATTTAATGTTAAAGTTTTCGTAACGCACTGACATTTTTGCAACCCGCACTTACACTCTGACATACATTTCCCCCAAATTCTCTGAAAGTATGGTTCCCCCCCCCCAAAGTTAAAAAAACACATTCAAGATGAATGTGTTAAGTTTAATTTCCATTAAAAAAAATCCCAGAATATATTAATATAATGAGCGTATAGGAGGAAAAACACAGCGTCACGCACTGACATCTGTGAATTATTAGATGATTTAACCTTGTAAGTATTGCTTTATTTTTGTACATTCTGATAGAAATAAACTAATGGACTCAATTACAGATCCCAGATAAAATATCACTATAAAATATAATGCGTGACCAAAATTTTTATGTTCCAAAAGTTAACAATTTTATGTCCATATTAGAGCGATTCTACGAATAAGTGAAACCCTGTAGTAAAGATCAAACATACAGTGAACATTTCGTAGATTAGTGCAATGAGCTCTTGGAAGGTATCCAGAGCCGCAAGTAAGAGTACAGAGGGTGCACATGCCTCCCTGGGATTCCGCCAGGATTTTCAGTTTGGGAGTGTAAAGTAAAATAATGGAAGGTATAACTGTGGGAATGTAATGATCAATTTTTAGGTGGATATATGCTTCTTTCGTTATAACGAAACCTTTCATTTACTATCCCATATACCTGCGTATTTCATAAATTTTAGGTGGGTATACGGTGATGTCTAAACAAAATGAGGTGGATATGCGCCGTATACCGGCGTATGCCCTCCCATTACATTCCTGATAAGTGCAGTTTTCCACAAGTTTCTATCGTTTTCGACAGTAAAAATTTTTAACTTCATAGGGTGCGCCCACATGGGAGTCTGGGAGAATCACGTCCCCAAACACATGGACTGGTTGCTGTAAATGAAGATAAATGTTGTACATTTTGGGCTCCTTCGAACGGGCGCCAAAATCGTATATTGCTGCCCTTGCAAAAATACAAGCTGCAGCCCTGCTTATACGATGTATGTTTACTAAAAATACTTTATCACGTCTTAGTACAAATTCATAGTGAGCTTCTATTAGTGGATTATTTAAAAAGTTTTTAAAAAATCTACGATTTTACTAGATCTGAGTTATAGAACTAAAAATGTTGGAATGCAAAATTAAAAATAAGCAGGCCTACATATTAAGCTATTTTTTTATATGTATTGACATAAATGTACGACTTATTTGTCTAGTCTTATTTACGGCCTGGCAAGTATTATAATTTAAACTCGATTGCATGATCATGTCAGTATATCATGTTCTTTTTATCTTCCTATTTGCTGTTACTACCCACAACTTGATCTTGTTTTTTATGAAAATAAAACTTCAAACATTGCCCTATTAAGTAGTACATTAGATAGTTTTTGTTGGGCCCATGCTGTCAGAGAGTTTGGAAAATGTATATCAAAGTGTAAGTGCTCGTTGTAAAAATGTCAGTGCGTGATGGCAACTTTAATATTATTTAATAAATAGTATTTTTAATATATACGTGTTATTTAATCGAGAACGTGATCCTCAGTACTTCTGTTAGCATAACATGTATCTATTTTGCATTTTTTGAACCTGTCGGAGATATACCGCAATTACAGTCGAAAAGTATATTCTGAATGTCAGTTTGTGACGCGTTGTATTGCTCGTTAATGTTTTACACAAAATTTATTGTGATTAGGAAAATAGTTCCAAATACTTTTTGCTCAGCTTTTGACTCTAATGCACCTCATGAAAGCACTTTACTTTTCACCAAATATTCTGCAGTATACAGTACTTATCGTGGTACATTGGAAGTAACACACTCACCATAATCTGAGAGCGTCATGCACTGACCATACCATATTAATGATTTACACAAAATCTATTGTGATTAGAAAAATAGTTCCAAATACTTTTTGCTCAGCATTTGACCCTAAAACACCATACAAAAGCAATTTACTTTTCATCAAATATTCTCCATTGTCCAGTACTTTTTATATGTGGAGCGTCACGCACTGACGATATAATTATGTAGTCGATTTTAATAATGCTTGCCAGGGCGTGAGGACGATTATTAAGAAATAAACCAGTAGTTTATGTCCATATAGAAAAGAACGAAGTTTAATTTACCATTTTTTAAATTTTAAATTCCTACATTTTTACATAAATAATTCACTGTTAAAATGAAGTAAAATTGTAACTATTTTTGTTTTTAAATAACTCCAAAACAGAAGCTAGTTACGTATGTGTACTAATGACTTGTTTTCATTTCTTTATGTAAACATAAATCGTATACCTTCTAAGAATCGATTCAGCTAATTAAAATAAATCCATGATACGTTTCAATTTTTACCATCGGGTATGACATGTTCGTGGAATGGCTCTACTATATTATGTATAGTTAATTACATTATCCTTTAAAAGACCAAGTGTTCTAGTTGCTTCGATCGTTGATTTCGGATAAGTACTAGAGATATGTTATGGGTTTGAGTCACGTTTATATAAGCTATCACTACTGAAATTGTTTTTAGTGTTCTCTACAGTCCCACCAGACATATGCCTACATGTAAGAGTACTCACTGAGAGACATCATCTTCAGATATTACGAACCGTGGCCTTAAGATGCTATAATTACCAAAAATGTCAAATTTTAAATAGTTTCATCCTTTATAACACCTCAATTGACAATAAAAATAATAAAGAAGACTTGTTGACCAGCAATGCAGTACGTTTTCCTTTGTTACTCGTATTCCTAACATCTCCAAAATCCTTGCAACATTCGTAGTTTTCCTTTTATCTTCTTGCTTCTCTTGCATCCTTAAAACGCTGTGCCTATGTTTTCCGTCTGTCAAAGTGTTTTCGTTCGTCGAACTTTTAAGCGGCTACTGCAAACAAGTTCCCAAGAAGAAAAGCAAGGGTAAATATTGATGGAGGACTTGAAAGGCATCTTTCAAGAGAGAATTTTTGAACAACCTGCCCTTTTTTTTTACCACCCCTTACTCCAGCTAAAGACGGGTTAGAAATGTTTCAATCTTAAAAAGTAGAAAGCTCGAAGCGTGCTTTAACTATTTCTTTCTTTCTTCTTCATCTTCTTCTTCTTTGAAAAGGATTTGGGAACAAAAGTACCTTTCGCTTCTAGACGCGAACTACTTAAGTGTACTTTCGAAAGATCTTGCAAAGTCTAATTGCAGAAAGAGATTTTGTATTTTTATTTCATTTTTTTAAATTTATTTTAGGAAACTATTTTAATCCGTGTACGACAAGAGAACTAATTTTCTTTCTCATTAATATTTTATTGCAACTTTAACATTGTGGAGTTGCTGTCGTCGCTAAATTTATCCGTTTCCTAAGCCTTAGGGCTCATTTTCAAGCCCGCTTGCGTTGTGTTGTTTCGTGGTGTAGTTTTATTACCTGTTGCAACACGTGTTTCAATTAGCTATTCACCCAAATCGCAAGCAAAGCAAGCGGGATTGAAAATGAGCTCTCAATCTCTTATTATTCTTTATCTAAAAGTGATACTGGACTGATAGATGCAAGCAAAAATTAAAATGAATGTAAAAAGCCAGGGATCGGAGGGTACATTTAATTTCGATCGTCCACTTCCAGTCTAAACCAATATGGGCCAAATTTTAAGTTCTAGCTAAGTTTTACGTTTGTTATCGATGTGGCTCGCTTTTGCAATATTTCTTGGTCCTTGACTTTTGCACGTACCTGTATGCATAGTACATACTGTAAACAATATATTTACAGTTTTTGAAAGAATTAAGGTAAAAATAAAATAAAACCACACAACGAATCCAAGCGTAAAACACTACATTATAATAGAGGTAAAAAATTTGGTCCATATTGGTTTAGACGAGCGAGATTAACTGTTCTCCGCTCCCTCGCTTCATAAATTTATAAAATGTTCAATGGTATCGATCACTCTACTATCCCTTTTAGATAGATGTCCATGGTTGACAATGATAGCCGAAGTGACGATTGAGAGTTGTCGCGGTCTTCAAGCAGACCTAGTAAACATGTACATGCACAAAACTTAGGCCTAATGTCCACTCACCACTAGTTATATTTCTGTATATGTACATACAGTATGTTGACGAAGACTATTGCGACAACCCTTGAACGTTTTGTTGCAATCCCAAAGTTTGAAGACAGAAACCGAGATTATTTGTGCGTCATTAATTAATGCAGAAATTAATATACACAATGTTGGCACAATGCAATGCAATTAGTTTAAACACCAAAAACATATCAAAATGATTGCTATATACCGGCACAATCAATTTCCAGTTACTGCTATCATTGTTTACAGTGTTACTAGATCCTGGGTGTATTTAATCAATTTTTGTTAAGAATTTACGAGTCATTAAGAAATTGTAATTTGAAATACATGACATGCATTTACTAATGATTCGTTAAAATCTTAAAACGAAGATTGGTGAAACCCATCACTTGAGTCCTAAAATTACGTTCATTGTATGGATAAATATATTTTTGTATTCAACTATGGCGTTGAAATATGTATCCACAAACCATGAAATACTTTCGGATATTTTAACCAGAAAAATATAGTTATTTTCGAAACATGTTTCTTTTCTGGAAAATGATTAGAAAAGCATTTTGTAATGTCTCCGTTAATTCTCGTTTCTGGAAAATACAGAAATATTTTTATATACTGGAGAAATATGTTTTTGTAAGTCATGACGTTATTAATATTTCGATCAATGTTATGATAATATTTATATAATTCACAAGGTATTTTTCTTCTGTAGAGAATATTATTGAAAAATTTTAAGAATTTTTTTTAAAATCAATCATATATTCATAAAGGAATTTTTCAAGATTACAAAAGTATTTTCTAAATCACTTATGCTACATGTCCGAACTTACTTTTAAAACATTTCAAGAATATCTCTAAAGCATATTCCTCATACTTGTCACATTTTTATAAACCTTCTTATATCTTCCAGAAAGATAATTTTGAATATTCGTGAAAGAATAATAATTGGTGGATATTCTTTGAAGTATTTTGTTATATGGATGATCGTACTTGGATTATATGCTTTGTGCGTGTCAGCATTTCATTTCCGTTGTTAATTGGCGCAGGATTTATTCCTTTTTCATTACTTAAAAATATTAAAATATATTTGTAAGTTTTTTTCGATACTATCCACTAAAGACTCGACTTTCCTTTTATTTGTGATCCCTACATTTCTTATAAGCCATTACTTGACTGTGCTTGGGAAAAAATATATGCACATGTTTTGCCTATATATATTTCTATAAACCTGTGTTTAAAATCCTTTACGCATTTCGAGGTTTACCAACACAAAAGTTTGTATATCATCACCATAAATGTTCACGAATTTCGTCAATAAATTAGTACGAATTTTTATCAGTACGTGATACAAAGAAATTTATCAACATTGTATTGTGTTGATTTACCAGTACTCTGTACTCACTTTTATAAAATACCATTAAAACTCAACAAAATTTGATTATTCTTTCCGGTCTACTCAGTTTCATATGGCTTACTGCTGACAACGATAATCAGATTAACGGTTGCACAATGTCGCGGTCTTGAGACATTCTTCCTAAATATGTGAACGCACAAGAAATATGGTTAAGTGTGGACTCACCATGATGGTTCAGTGTACACAAACTTTGTTTCATGCAAATAGACTATATATTGCATGAAATTACTGTACCTTCAGACTATTTATCAGATATATCTTATCGTGTACGTTCAAATTGATTGATAGTATTAAAAAATCTAAAAGAAAATCATGAAGTGGAAAGTTTTTTATCCTAAGCATTCTGTAAAAAAAATTTCAACCTGCAGTGTTGAAAGCCTATTTCAGTTTTTACTTTAAAGCATTTGTTGCAGATTTCTACTTTAAGCATGTTTACCTAAAGCTGCTTGTACTTAAAAATAATACACTGATTCATAGAAAATGGCCACTTAGGCAAATGCACAAGGATAACAACAGTATTAGATAAAGAAGTGCTTAAAATGAATGGTCCATATTTTGCAGCTACCACTTAAATTAAATTAATTTAGTAACGTCAGCGTGTGCAACTTTAGAACTTGATAAAGTTTTAAACTTTGTTTTTGTGGTTCATTCTTGCAACTATAAACTTCGGCAAGCCTCGATGCCATTAGCTGTTAAGTTTCAAAATCCAAAAATATCCATGCACTTGCCGGGATTCAATCCCAGAATCTACAATGACGCCTCATACAGCACGACTACTACGGTTGGCGTAACAAAGTTTCACCTCAGTCATTTGTTGTGAATGTTATTGCCAGAAATTTTCTTTGTTGGAAATACAATATACATTCACATTCATAGAAAATGGTCGACAGATTTTTTTCTAAGCCAGATAGTTACACAAACACTAAAGCAATAAGAAAGATAATAATAAGATGTGAATGCTAGAAGTTCTCACGTATACCTCGATAGTAGCGGCAGTTGCGGCCAGTCCTGGTGCTTTCAGTTTCTAACCAAGAATCATCTAATAGAGGATATACGGTTTTGCGAAGGACATGAAGCCAAACGTCACAGCATAGTCCCGTCCAGTTAGCCCACTTACTCCAATCAAAAATATTGTTTTCGTCTAACAAAGATAGCAACAAGGTATGTCGCCTTGATCGATTCTCAGTTGTTGTTTGGCTTCATTCTTTCTCTGTGCATGAGATAACTACAAGCAAATCCTCTATTATAACATCCTTGTTTTTAACCAACCAACCGTCATTCTTTATCTATGTAACTGAACGTAGAAGAAGAAGAAGAACTTGTAAGTACCTTGGAAGAACCAAGGATGTTCTAATAGAATATATGCGATTTCGCCAAGAACATGGATACAAACGTCACAGCTTAGTTCCACTCATTTATTCCACTTACGTCAATCAAAAACATAGTTTTCGGCTTTCAAAGATGGCAGCAAGCTCTGTACTTCTCTGCTAACCGATCAGGTGTGTCGACTTGGTCGATGCGCAGTTGCTTTTTGACTTCACTCTTCCGCTGGGCATGAGATAGGTGTCAACAGATCGTCTATTAGAACATCCTTGAAAAGAACTGTTTTACCTCGTATAAAGAGGAAAATGGATATAAAAATCAAGAGAAAAGAAAACTTAAGTTTAGAAGACAAAGATGAGATAAAGAGCAATCTATTTCTAAAGAATAATAAAAACTATAAACCTAAATATATAAGATAAACAATATTAAATTTATTAAACATATTTTATGAAACATAACGTCTATTAAGGTTGAAAATTTAATTGACATCTTAGCCAATAAAAATGAATAATATCTCACCAATTGCATTTCTCGGTGGTATCACGTGATCTTAGACTCGTGCTGCCATCTGATGAGAAGTCCAGAGGACGGGAATGTTTGTATATTATACACAGTATAGCAAGATTCACATTTTATTATTATATTTGGCAATACAACGTATATAGAACTAGCAGGTTACCTCAAATGTGACGTCATTGAAGTCTTCAAGAATGTTGGAATTAAAAGATACACCAAAATTGAAAAGACTTGAATCTGAACATCATTACGTCAATCCTCCAAATTTGATATGCACAACCAGAGTTTAAGATAGTATTAAAGACTCAAAAGTGCTCATAGTTGCCGTTGCTCGCATTTACTTTTTTGGCCCGATAAAACAGAATCAAAGTCCAAGACTTCAGCCAAAAAGCCTCTCTCTTCGCCCAATCACAATATTTTAAACCTTCTTTCGTTTTTCTCCTAACTTGCTGTCTTATTAATTCGTTAAGTGTTACATAGATACATTTGTTGTTGTTTTCATCAATTTTCCCTTTACAATTTTCAACTGAATTGCCTTTTTATTATATCTGTACCGGTAATATAATTAATTATATAAACAGGTTTTATATAACTTTATCTTTCACCTTATTAGTTACTGCTGAAATGGGAACGAGATTTATTCGCGTTCTCTTACATAATTTGTTTGCCCATGTTTTACAATTTAAGTACATTTTATAATTTTACACTGCTAATCCTGGGATCGAATCCCATCACCCGACACAAATATCTCTATTAATTGGGTTGGGCGACAGTAGGGTAAAGGTGCCAGTTATTGGCACTTTTAGACCACTGTCGTTTTGAAGTTTCAAGTGCAGATCTGTTCATGCTAATTCTTATACTGTTGTAATACTGTAGATTCTTCCCGAAATTAATTGGACACTGGAACAATAAAAATGCAGAACACGTATTTTTTTAAATTTTCTTCTTCTTCTTCAAAACAGCAAAATGACCTATTATTGGCACCCTCTGACCAGTTGTTGGCCCCACTTCATGTCCAGTTAATGGCACTTACCTTCACTATAAGTTTTCGATACCTGAAGATGTGTACTAGTTATTAGCACTGCTGTGCCCAGTAGTTGGACCCCTATCAAATATTTGTTCCTGTGAAGCAACGTACTACGTGAAAATACTGGCGATCGTATTCTTTGTCTTAGGGGCACCTTTCCTTGGAAGCTTGCGTTGCTTCCGTTTTGGGTGATTAGCCAATTAAAACACTTATTACACGTAGAGCACATAATAAAACACGTGTTTCTATTAGCTACTCACCCTAATCGCAAGCAACGCAAGCGTTCATGAAAATCAGCCTTTAAAAGTTACAATGACTATGTTAGAAATCTGAACATTTTATTTTTTAAACATGCTAATTATTGGCACCCCCTAGTAGCAATAACTAGTTTTTGAAGAAGGCTAATGTTACAATAATTACATTATAACAATATATATCTAGAAAGAAATAATATAATACACCTAATTAGGTTAGCTTATCTGCTTATATTTTGATAGGTTAAATCTGTAACTTAACGAAGCCTTCTTGAAATTATCGCCTTAACCACGACCAATAACAAACAATTATGTGTTTCGCACGCAGAAGTCATCAAAGCAGAAACAACAAGCAACGTGTCCGGAACAATATCATTTTGGCCAAATAATTTTCGAGCTTAATTGTTTTCAAAAAAAGAGAAAAAATATCTTGGGAGTACCAATAACTGGGTAGTGCCAATTCCATGGACGTTTACCCTACATTGCATTTTCAGAAAAGATAACGTGTAGTGTTAGCATTTTCTTTCACTTGTCTTTTTTATGATTCCAGCACTCCTAGAGGCTTGGAAGATGTGTCTCGCTATCCTCATCTCCTGGCCAAACTACTCGAAGACAAATCCTGGAAAGAAGAAGATGTTAAAAAATTAGCTGGACTTAATTTTCTTCGTGTGTTCAAAAGAGTTGAAGAGGTAAGTTCTCATGGATATCAGTAATAATTTATTTTTATTAGTTAACAAAGGTAGGTAAAGTATAGCTTGTCAATATCGACATGATTAACCATCACTCATTAAAGAACTGTCCTCAATGGAGAAACAATTTGCGTAACAACAACGTTGATAAAACTAAGGGCACTTTTCCATGGACGCGTTAGCCTCTTACTTTGCTTGTGATTTGGTCTAGTAGCCAGTAGAAATACGGAATTCTATTAGCTAATAGACAAAAATGTAAGCGAAGCACGCGGCTGGCACGTGCATGAAAAAGTGGCCTAAGAAGTTGTCAAATTGACCAATACCAATGTCAAAATTGATGGTAAAATTTTAACTAGTGGGTTCACATGTGAACGGGTGGACGCTAATGCCTTGTTTACATTACTAACATATTACCATAGTTAACCCTAACCGAGGTCATTTTATTTATGTAAACGCAAGTTGCCGTTAACGCGGGTTTCAAATTTAACTCCCGTCAACTTACGAAGGTTACCTTCTTACGTTAGTTATCTAAACGCAAGTTAGGCGTTAAACGAGGCTCACTTCCTGAGTTTATTTCTTTCGTGATCGAAATATATAGCATCCTAGTGGTGCATATCACTTTTAAAGTATAAAAGAATGATGGCATAGCTAATCTACAAAATGTTACGCTACAATCAATTCATTTGTGTTCATTATTATATAATTTAAACCTCTGCCGTGTAACCTTTTTTTTAGTTCCATGATACTGACAAGATGGCAGTACAAGCACGATAATCAAGTTAAATTCCGTAGTCTAAACCAGTGGTTTTCAACCACCGGTCCGCGGACTGATACTGGTCCTCAGCAAATGAATACCTTTAATTATTTAACACTTATTTTGCAGATTTCGACTACTCAAAATTGAGATTAAGGTGTTTACATAGCCTTCAGGAAAGACTGGTGCGGTTTTAAAAGTCAATAAAGAAAATTTATTCCTCACTCCATATGCATTCAACACACACCGTCAGAAGCGGTAACTCTCCAGTTTCTGATATATGCGGTATAAATCTACAATCTTTCAATGTGTTTCTCCCTGGGTGGCACGACACACATCCACGCGGTAATCAAACTCAGTCCAGACGTTGTATAGCATGTCCATAGTAGTGGCCTGCACTGCATTCATTATCCGATCAAAAAGTTGCTGGGTGCATTGGTAGTACATAATCCAACAAATTCCTAAAGAGAGAAATCGTATGGCATAAGTCCTGGCCACGGAAGAATGTTGTTATCCAAGTCTGCACCACGTCTGTTTCAGCGCTAAGGAAGATCACGATTTAGAAGCCCTCGTACATAACGCTGGTGTTCTATCATTGCATGTGTGTGCTCAGTTCCCAAACGCAAATAATAGGACCTGTTCACCTTGAAAGTGATGTGGAACGTGGTCTCCTCAAAAAACGGATTTCGACACCTTAAAACTGAGCACGGAAAAAGCTTTCCCCTGTTGCGATACCATCTTGGAAACTGTCCCCGCGACTCCGCACTTAACTTAAAACGCTTACTAACGCGAAAGCATCAGAAACTTGGACAGTTACTGCTGCTGACGGTGTATACAGATTCCATGTAAGGTGAGAATTTTTATTGGATTTTGAAACCTTGCCATTCTTTTGTAAAGATCCTGCTATGATCTGAAGATGCATTATCATCCTTTGAACGTCAAATAAACCCCTAGATTACTGGTAACTTCCCGGTCCTTGAAAGCTTCTCCCTGTTGTTTCCGGTCCGTATGTCCGTAGTAATCTTAACCCCAGTTTTACAATCATCCGCTAGACTTCTAGCTTCAACTTAGCGCTGGCCCCTATCTAGAAGCTTTGTAAAACTGGGCCTTAGTCATCTAAATAAAGCATAAGCTCGCCGTTTCAACATTAGGCCTACACAGTCCATCAGCCATTCAAAAATAAACTTCCTTTTTTTTGTTACAAATTGTAGTTTGCTTATGCACATTACTCATGCACCAAGTAGAAGAAGGTCATTTAGAAGCTCAAATTTTCCACATTGATAGATATTTCCTTGGATATGTTCCACATGATCTTACACAGAGACGGTTCTAAGTCAATCGGTGCTCTGTTCCAAACTTTCGATACCCCCTCATAAATAGTAATTTAATACTAAACTCGTGCCCGAAATGGTTGGCGCCTCCAAAATTTTGGCGCTCTGTTCGGGGGAGCAGTTGGAACACCCCTCAAGCCGGCTCTGATCTTACGTTTTCGTGAATACTAACTCATTCCCGTGGTTATCAAACATTTTCATGAGGAAAAAAACAGAAGAAATATATCCATCCTTACTTTTTCACTGGAACAATGCAAATATTCTTAAGTTATAGACTGAGTTATAACAAAATAACTAGTTATTTTCATCTGTAATGCTTCTTATGATATTTTTCAATTATCCTGTCCTCGTGGTGTATTGACTATGATCGTTGACTTCGAATAAGCATAATAGGAAGGTTTCGTGGGTCCCGCTTACATTGACCATCCTGACTGAAGTTTCCAGTTTTTTTTCTGTTTGACAAGGCAAACGCCGAGATGGTACTTGCAATAAAAAGACCTGACCAATACTTTTGTCATCCTTACCCTGGAAAAGTGGTCCCTTAATTACGCCGTCCACTGAACAAGAAATGGTCTTCCGACACAGGTGCTTCCCAAAATTATTGGTATGCGCTTGTATACAGATACAAATCCTGATCCGAAACCTCTCCCCAATAGAATCTCAACCTTTGCATTTTTCTTATATTTAAAATAAAGAAGAAAATAGTTTCTGACAGTTCAATTATAGATAAATTATTCCCAACTAACTCCTAAATAATTAATATTGAAGCAAACTTTTTTTTTTTTATTGTAGCAAATTATAAATTTG
Source organism: Lepisma saccharinum (assembly GCA_022664845.1). Taxonomy (NCBI): domain Eukaryota; kingdom Metazoa; phylum Arthropoda; class Insecta; order Zygentoma; family Lepismatidae; genus Lepisma; species Lepisma saccharinum. The sequence continues at coordinate 29,459 of JAGDQP010019145.1, forward strand.
ATTTTGCTTCAAGTTTGAAACAAATTAATATTATACAATTTACACCTTTCACTAGTTTCCTATAAATGTAATAAGTTCGAAAAAGATCGCTCTAAAGCGTGAAACTATAATCTAGAGACAGCAGCTTTCACTTTCACGTTAATAACTCAATGATATTAAATGGTACTCTCATTTGCGGTTCATTGATCTAATTTATTTTGTGTGTGTGTGTTTCATTATGCGTTAACATAATTAAAGCAATATGATATGCATTACAGATATCCTTATAAACCATACTGCAAAGTTCATACATCATATATTAGTTAACGATGAGTCAAAATTAATTGATTGATGGAAAATCACTGAGTATCCATAATTGAGATATGGTGGACTGGAAATGAAAGTTTCAGCTTTCATTAGTACTGTATATATTCCGCATGAATGCATGGAAACAGTGTGTGTATATATGTGTGGGGGAGGGGGCGAGAGAGAGAGGAAGAGGAGGAATGAACCTGTGACCGTATATTCATGTTGCTAACCAAAATAATTGAACGTACCAAACATACAATTTATGATTTATACAGGGTGTGTAAAAAATATTTGTCGTAAATTTAAGAGGGTAAAAATTGTTATCCCAATCCAAGAAATATGTTCATTTCGGAGCAATAGGCACCCAAATAGTTAGCAGTATCGTCACGTATGACGTCATATGAGGCGTTTAGAATAGTAACGATGTATTGTTCGTTTCTAAGTAAATGAAGTTTCGCAATGTTATGTCTCGCTATGGTACTTACTACTTGTATTTGGACCGCAGTTTCACTCGTATCCGAGTTATAAATTAATTATATTCTCAGTGATTATAGGGAACGTTTTATAGAATGTTTTGACACACAAAAGCTAAAATGGACATGTTGGCGCATACGACGTTGCTATAAGACCTTATCTCGACAAATAATTTTCCAAGGCTTCTCGGGATAGTAAATCATAATAAACATTGTTCCCAATACAGGTATTTGAACGAAGTTCATGTCTGAATAGACGGATTGTCATCGAAAGAATTTCGTGTTCAAGGTATTGACAATGACAAGGTAAGGACAAGAAAGAAATCCAGAATGTTCTTACTCACGACAACAAAGAAGAGGGTCATAAGGCCCCTACTACACTGTGACTGGCTAAAAAAAGATAACGCTAAAATAAAACATTGCAAAAGCCTAACGAATTATGACACTTTCAAGTAAGTGTCTTGGGACAGAAACCATCTGCAAAAATAGCTGGAAACAGAAGACGATACTCAACACATATGGAAACTTTTGAATCTCCTACCTAGAAAAATGTGACGAAACAGAGAGACTTGAACGTACCACAGAAAAAGTTGTACCTCAGCATAAATAGTGGAAAGGATAGAATACACGCCAAATGTAAAATATTCCACCCACTTCCTGCTAAACTAGACACGGAGTTGGTGATTGTAATGTAAAAACTGCATTAGATATGGTGGGAATAAATTGTTGTAAAAAGAGGCACAGCTACTGTACCGGTGTTCTTCGTGAATATCTATATTTCGACCTGCCCTGAGATACCTAAAGTGAATACCAACCTGTAAACACAAATGGGGGCACGCCAATGCAATTCACAACACAAATAAACTAAGTGAACGAAAAAGTGTAATTAAAGACAAAAACAATGTATTAGAGACCACATGAACAGCAAAATTACAATGAAGCCTGGTTAATGAAGCAATGATTATAACAAGGAAATCGGGAAACTAGGGAAACTCCCTCATGTGAAAGACCAAACAAACAAACCACAGGAAAATGGAAAGAGATGTAACCAACAGAATATACCGCAGGTATGGCCAAGAGCCCAATCATGAACATGACTGGCTGACTGATAACACCTGCATAAAGACAAACTTAGAACACTAAAACAATAACCACAGTCACTACCACCAGATGCCAGAAATCGTGACCCACACAAAACGGAATACCGGAAAGGAAAAAGAATAGCACCTAATGAAAAATTAAAACGTCAGACTCTGAGAAGAGTTGATACACACTTATGGGTCCCTGGCCAAACATATGAGCACAGAAAGCCTCACAGGACAAAATAGTAAAGTTAATTAAAAATAATAATAAAATAAATGTGTTTCAAACCAGAAATAATAATTTAAAATTTGAAAAAATAATACTACTACGTAAGTATGGGTAACTACCACTACTAAAAATAGTAGTAATACTAGTATTTTAGTAGTAGTAGTTTTAGGAGCCGTAGTAGTATTTGTAGTATTAGCTGCAGTAGTAGTAGTAGTGTAGTGGTAGTAGCAGGAGCAGTAATAATACAACTGTTAGTTTACCAACATATATTTTTCATCACTACGATTTAACAGGTGGGAAAATCAACTAGTTTAATCATAAAATTCTGGGGGAAATAAAGACTTCTCACTTAACCAAAGGGAAATATAAAGATTCACATAGTAATTTCACTTCTAAAATTTTTCATATTACTTTAATATATAAAATTGAAAGTGGGTATGTTTGCGTGAACATCACGCAAAAAGTGATTGACCAATTGGAATGATTTTTCGCATATAACCGGGCGCTGGATCAAACTGAGAAGTTATCATATCACTTTGATTCTAAAATTATTATCTTTAGAGATAATCGACCATTTAATTATCCATTGAATTCCAATGGCAGTGGTAACAATAAAAAGCAAAGCACGCGGCAACACACACTACAATGTTGTTCGACCGGCCAAAGTGGTCAAATTTGGCATGCCCATCAATTGATTAACAACGGTTATCTTAGGTAACACACCCCTAGGGAGGGGCGGAGGTGGGAAGGGGTGGCATGTAAAAATAATACAAAACGACTGATATTAGTGTGAAATCCATAGTTTTCGGGGTCGCTGTGATAAATGAGAACATTCACTCCCAATGCCGTTTAAATCCAAGTTCAACCCTACGTATTTTATTCACCCTGCACCAACATGCGGGCAAATCAGTTAGTCAACAAATGAAAATATTGAAAACTAATACTTCCTGTCAAAAGTGTGGTGATTCTTTCCATCTAATCAACAGTGAAGATTCCATGACGAGTATGTGAGAAAACTATCCTCTCTCAACAAGATGGCTTTCCATTGTAAAAGTTGACAAGGATCAATTCACTACAAATGCAGTTCTCATTCTTACCTAGAAGTTTTAAAGACACTTCATGCAGTCGATGGTATTACTTTAGCTTACGTAGGGCGTCATTTTATCGAACGAAATAAGTCACAGGTTCATAAATCGGAATGTTGCGTCATTGTGATGAAAACGCACAGATTTTTTGGCAATCCTGGCTGGAGTCGCACAAAAACTGAAACGCACCCCAACCTAATGATCCCAAAAGTGGATCACACAGACAAATAGGGTCGCCAGGAGCCTAGAGTACCCACGCAACGCATCTAACTTAACCTCTAGCTCCAAACATTTTCTACACCCCAGACGAGCGGCGCAGAAATGCCTTCCAGATTTAAGAATATCTGGGAAAGAGGATTCCAGATCCTTGTGATCACTGTAAACAAAATAATTTAGATCGAGGGAGGAAATACCGGTAAGGCGACACCTCCAATCTTTTAATTAGATCGTCAGTTCATACTCCGAAGTACCAGCTGGTTCAGATTAGCGACAGATTCAGAAAGAAAAACGCAGATCTTTACTTGGGAAATAATCTCAAACGATGATGCGCATAACGACTCATATGTGACTCATACGGTGTCTTTACTCACTTCGAAATCTACAGGGTGGCAAAAGACCATGTCTTACCTTTACCTTAGTAGGGCCCACACCTGTAGTCTGGAATCGCAATTCCTGAAATAAAGACGAACGAACACAACGAATGACGGTCGCAACTCTATCCAAACGTAGTGTCATAACGGAAAACGCAAATAATATATATTCACACAAATCACATGCTGGAGTCACTTCATATGTCAATGCAGAAATAACCAGAAATTCAATATATAGTTCCTTTCCCAAGTCATCACTTCTCAGCTGGCGAAAGAATCCTACCACTGGTCTACTGATTTATGAACCGATCTAATCTAATTAAAAGTCACATTACTTAAAACGATAGGTTTACCGAAACACATAAATAATATAGTATCAATTGCTGTCAACTTCACGTAACGATTCATAGCTAATTTCCAATAGATATCAAGTTAAACATTAAATAACTCACTGCACATTATAAACATTATTAAACACTGTACGAGGATTATCAACTAATGCCGTAGATCGTACCTGGTTAACTGAGAGGTTTCTACACTACGTTCACTGAACATAAACTCAAGATTGTTTTCGAAGAAATATAAAAATTTCAGAATTTCAATTTATTACTCTGAATGTACATATTTCACGCTTTCGGCTATGATAATTTTATCAGAATCTGAACAGAATTACAGTTGAGTTGTAAAAACAAACAAATTTGAATCGCTGGTATACATGAATTAAGCAGAACTGAAAGTTATGTAGTCACACATTAATGTCCATAATTTCTGTAATAATTAACAAATTTCGTTGATGTTTTCACAAATTATTTCCGAAATATTGTTGTACAATTTAGAAAAGTTTTAGTACAGTATTACTTACACGAAAGAAGTTCTAGTCCAAAATGCATGGTAATTAAAGAATCACTTTAACCTTAATAATTTTGTGACGTCATTACAAATGATTACTACGTTATACAAAAGACGTTCTGAATAAATTTTGAAAATACAAAATATTGTTATAAAATATGATTTTTTCATTGGAGAATAGTGGCTGGAGTTGAAACCAAAATTATCGAACCATGTCGAATAAATTAAAATTTACTATTAGCATCAAAGCGGTACGCAAAGATAGTCGAGTAGACATGTTGCTAATTTGATCAAGTAAGGAAAAATATGCGGTAGCTGTCAAACATGGCTAACTGGGAATTTCGAATAGATTAGGAAAAACTGGAGACGAGAAATTGGCATATGATTATTGAAACCCAACGAACCGATATTTATAATGCAAGAATTCGGTCAATAGCGGCCCCATACTGAAATTTAGAACATATTGTACATGTTAATAAATAATCTCAAAACAAAATAATATAAAATTTAGTACGGTGAAAATTTCGAAATGATGATGTTGAAAAAGTCCTGATAGCACTAGTATCGGTTTTTATTCTTCTTAATTCGATTTAATATCTTGCATCGGAATAGACGAAATCAGACAAAATCGAAAATGATGTTAAATTTAGTATTTATATCTACCTTTCGTAGACAGGGCTTAGGAAGTACAGGTGATGGAAAGCCCATACATCTAGTCGCTTCGTTTAAAAAATTGGAACTGAACTAACATGGCGTGGGAGAGCAGTTCCCCCAGCAAACGGAGAAGAAGGCTGATTCACACCAATCAGCAAAAAACAAGTCACGAAGCATTGACTAGGGCCAATCAAAAACAAGCGTTAGATCCAAGTCATTGCTGTGTGACTAACGAAAATCTGGATGGATAACGATAAAAATCCAAAGAAAAATCCAAGCGGAACACGCTCAAAGAGTCTAAAACCAACCAAAGAGAATGAGCTAAGGAGAACACACAGAAAGAAAACAAAACGGAGACTAAGAAAATAAAAGGGGAGAAAATAAAATATAAAAATGGAACAGCAACTAGGCTGTTACATTCCTCCCAGGGCCAGGAAAAGAAATGAAATGATTGGAGAAGACCTTTCTCCATTCATTGAATTTCTTCTCAACAAAACTGGATATACTAATAAACACATCCCACATACGAGCCAGACTTAGCACCGCAAAACACCAAAGAAAAATCATAAAAGGCTATTAAACCATTTAGTAATTAAAAAAGAAAAGTATTTAATATATT
>JAGDQP010019146.1:0-12955 GCA_022664845.1 Lepisma saccharinum
CCTCCTAGGTCACCTACGTGGATGATTACGGTCATAAATCAATGATTCAAACAAAAAGACTTACCAATATATGTTCTAGAAGAATATTCACTTCACGAATAGTGTGCCTTCTTAACTATGATATAGTCAGTTTCAGATGGTAACTAAGAATGAATATTGTATGATTTAGCTTCAGCTTATATAGTGTGAAATTCAAGCTTGACCTATAAAGTTATTTTCTGACACTGACCATTTCACCACAAGGCATATTTTTTTCTTCTTTTAAAACTTTCACGCCTCATTCAAATGAAACAGGCAGCCAACGTTATTTCCTCATTTGTCAGTGACGTCAGTCTTTTAAAGCACTAACAATCTCAAATAAAATACCCATCCATTCCTATTTCCTAATTTGTCACTGACATCTGTAAGTGTTAACAAGTACATGTTAATTTAATCTTGTAATAGAAAAGTTTCTCCTTTGACGTCAGAACAAGTCCTGTAGGAAGCATTCACCTACTAGGAAAAATATTCCATTCAGTCAACTTGCAATGCTTATTTCCAACGTTCAATTGCGCCAACTCGATCATTCACCTAGAGAAAGTACTACTGTGACGTCAAGATTATATCTAGCCCTATTTAAGAAGAGAAAACTTACATGGCTTTTCGCTTTAAAAGATTCGATCTTTACATGAATAATAACTTCTTTAAAAGTTATTTCAGACGAGGAAAAGTAAGCCTTAATTTTACAATCAGATATTAAGTTTGTCTTCCTAAAAGAACATGAATTTCCTCTAACCAGATTTTCATCTTTACATGAATAACAACTTACTTCATCAGAACCTTATTTCACATAAGGGAAAGTACAACGGTCTTATTTTTAGGAATCAGACAATTACTTCCTCATAGAAATCAGATAAAATTCCACTTTCTAGCAGTCACGTGAACAGTCCCTCGTTTCATATTTGTATTGCCCGTGTCATATTTTAACTTAGAACATCATACCAACAACATTTTAGTTCCATATGAATCAACAAAGGTGTAACATTCATCTCGTAATTTATTTAATAAAAGGTAACTTTTTTTATTAACTCAATTTCTCGATATTTTTACCGTAAAATGTTAATGTGGATTTTAATACTTAGCAGCTAAAGTCAAATCGTGACGGGTCGTAGTCCAAAGTAACTAGACTGGCAGTCTGTGGTGGTAGGCCATCAGCTCGAAGGTCCCGGGTTCGAGTCCCAGCATGGGCATGGGTGTGGATTTTAATACTTAGCAGCTAAAGACGAATCGTGACGGGCCGAAGTCCAAAGTTACTAAACTGCCAGTTTACGGTGATAGGCCACCAGCTCGAAGGTCCCGGGTTCGAGTCCCGGCCGTATGACGTCATTTTCCCCCAAAAATTCATACGTAGTGTTATACAAACATCTCCTAAGTCACCTCAAGCGAAGTACATAGATTATTACGGCCGGCATCTTAAATTTGCGTCACTCTTCAATTATGAGGTCTCGGGTTCGAGTCCCGGCCGTATGACGTCATTTTTCTCCCAAAAATTCATACGTAGTGTTATACAAACATCTCCTACGTCACCTCAAGCGAAGTACGTTGATTATTACGGCCGCCATCTTAAATTTGCGTCACTCTTCGATTATGTCATCACTTTTTTCCCACCCAAAATTCAATCGTAGTCTTGTACGAACGTCCACACCACGTCATGGGGTCAACTACCTGCCACGGGGCGGTCAACAACCTACCACGTCAATTCAACCACGCCATGGTTGCTCCTGGAAGGCAGGCAACCCGCAATTTTCTAACGAGTACGACCGTCTTCTACTTAGCGCAATAGCTGAACAATGATACTAACCAATATCGAGTAATTTGTCATTTTATTCAGAAATCTATTAACTGCATTCAGCTTTGCCCCGCTGATACACATCCTCTCGTGGTTACATTCTAATATATTGTTTTGTTACCTGAATGTTTTTAACTTTTAATTAAAATAACACTAACGGTTTATTATCGGGATAGAGGCTAATCTGTTGAGCATAAAAAAATATATTTTAAATATTAAACACCTAGTACTTTTCATAACCATGTTCAAAGCCAAAATGTGTTCAGCATTACCCCATTTTCACTAACTTCAATATGTGTATTCCGCCGACTTAAAACGGATTTTGCACGGCAGTATGATATGCGAAAGTACCTTCTTGTGCATCTACTCGTATTTAATTCAGCAGCTTGCAAGATTACTGTACATCTTGGTGTTCGTGGTTGATCTTTCACACCGGAATCTCGACTATGTCACACAAAAAATTCTGAGTAGCAATGGCAACACAATCCACTTACGTAATTAACGGGTTTTAAATAATGATATTTTGCTTGAAGTGCCGACGAGAGTGTACAATTTCTTTTACCCATTTTTAATTATTTTGTAAACAATCAATTCCCGCAAAGAATCGTTTGGAATCGCGAGAACGCATATACTCTATATTAAACCTAGTTTACGACCGCATTGAGATAATTATGGAAGCTGTACCAATCAAATAATTGTGAAAATTGACAATTCAACAGCGTATCAAACAGAAGTACAGGTAATTACAAATGATTCTTCTCATAACATATTTTTATTTATTGATTGTGTTATGGACTGCTTTTAATATACTGCGACAAATATGCAGAAACCAGGATAATAAGAAAACCGATCGGGATACCAGAACAGAGACTTAGAACCGGGACTGTCCCGGCAAATCCGGTACGTATGGCAAGCCTAACCTTAGTTCTACTTGAGTAGTATTTCTAAACTTCAGATGGATTCTGCCCCACTCTGAAAACTGTTTTGCGTGCACACTACGTATGTCCATATAAGCCATAAGTCAAATATTAGAGCTCTACCAAATTGTACATTGATTTGAAAAGAGACTATAGGTATATCTGGTGAATGTTTGAATATGTCGGGAAATTTCATGTCGTAATGTATTAAAACAGAAAATTATACTGGAAATAATATTTTCTCGAATATTAATTTTGAAACGTGGTTTAATCAAATACAGTTGATTCAATAGTTGAAGGTAGAAATGCAATTGTATAAACAAACAGAAATAACAGATTCAAAGGTGCATTTCTTAACTAATTTCTATAGTTTAAAATTTGACGGTAGATGGAAGCACAAAAACTCTTTGATTCTAATTATAATATTTCAAGAAAATCGCATTAAGGGATAATAGCTCAACCCCTCTGGCGTAATCTTGTCTTTTAGCGTCATGTTGTAGCTTTCAAAGATTAGTTTAAAAGTAGCTCACTAGATGAAGCAACATAACGCTGTATTAAATTCCTACAAATATGCTGTAATAGAACTAAATTTGTGATCTTTGTATCGTTCAAGGGTCGGGAAAATGCATTGTTAAAAATATCAAATATAAATCAGTACAATTGACGAAGAAACGTAGTAACGAGCAATTTATGACCAGCCTTGTGGCTGGTATATCTTGCGAGCATCTTTTTAGTTAATTTTCTAAAGATATAACACGATGCTAAAAGACAAGATTACCCCCCTCTGGAATGAAATTATATACAGTTACAAGAAAATAGAAACTAGTTTTCAATATTTGTTATACTTGACGTTATAAGTGGTTTTGGAAATTAAGAATTTGCAATATCTTCTGTTAATATCTACAATGACCTTGTAGAACAATGTAAACTGGTGAAGGGCTTAATTCTAGGTAGGAAATTATAACTAATAAACAACGGAGCAGCGATAAGAGTATTGTGAGGTGGAAGGAAATTTCCCGGGAAACGGGAGAATCGGGGCAATTGAAAAAAAAAAAAAGGAAATTTTGTTTAATCTGTTCGGAACTTTTCATGATTTAATTTTCGATAATAATAAAAGTAAACTTAGCAGGCGCGAATGATAAAAAAAATCGGGAAATTTTTCAGAATTTTGTGGAAATATTGATACCACTGCAACATAGTGTTCTGTGATTATTATCCCTTAGGGTGGAATAAGTTTAGCGCAAAGAGACTGTGATTTTCCTGTACCTTCAAAAAAGACTTCTCAAAAAAGTCCATTGAGCATGAAGTAATTCGAAAAAAATAACATAACAGAAATGAACTTTTGACCCTTACTGTACATATTACGGGCACTTTTTCAAGACCAGGACAAAATCATTGAAGATGTATACAAAAGTATATGACATTTTACAATGTACAGAACGTAACGTCTAGTTATTTGTTATGACCGTTGTAGAAGGAAAGAAGAAACTACTAGCCAGGTTGTGTATTAAAGGTACCATCCAGGCATTCGTTTGGTGAGATTGAGATAACTCCTGGAAAACAGGAGGATTGAGAATGGAGATAGACAGCGTGAAAGAAACTCGCGTCACATCTTCAGTACTTGTGCTGTTTATCTCGCTAGACCAACGTTCTCAAGTTCTGTGTTTGAGTCGCGACTGGGTCATGTCACGTTTGTAGATTTTAGAACTGTTATACCTTACAGGACCGAGGCGGATCAAAGTCATTAGTTACTTAAAAGAATGTCCCAGAAATACTAAGGGCTTACGAGTATTTACCCAATGCTGTCCACCAGCAAGTATCCTTCACGGCTAATTCAAAGTATATTACCATTCTATCTCATTAATTTAACAACAAATTAAAGCAAAATTTCAAAAAAAGATTAACAACACAACACCAAGACATCTGGCAACCCTACAAATTAGTTTCGTATGTATGTGTGTGTGTTGTGTGAGGCTGTGAAGGTTTATATTGCAAGTCGTTTGACCTGAGATGCCAGGCATATTTCAATTAGGCCCAATAAAAATGTTCTTTCCGTACAATGATACACTCTGGATCCTGATGATACGTTTGAATTTACCTCAGTAGGGACCCAATGAGTCAACACTTTACCCAAGATCATACGATCTTTTTATTTTTTTTTTATTTTCACCTCTCTCAGAGTATTTGGCACGTGTTACGGTGTATTAATAGCTATGCTAAGATCCTCCATTTTAAAATAAAATGAAAAAGGAACGCTTTCCCTGTCTTCCTCAGTTATATACACACACGAACGTACTGCTAAGCGGAAGATGAACTAGGAGGGGGGAAGGGGAGACGATGATGCTGATGATGATGCTAGTGAATACGGAGGTAGTGCCAGAAAGAACAAATAGTTGCACCAAATTGTTGGAAGAGAATTAAAAAAAAAAGAACTCCCTCTAGGTCTACACAATTGCAAACAAGGTGTTTATATATAGCTTAGAGCTGGCTGACAATATTGTCAACCGTGTATATTTTTTCTTCAACACAACAGGAGAAGATTTACTGCTTGTAAGAAGTTGCTTAGTGGAGGAATATTGATTTAAGATTGTCTGAATTGTTAACGTCCTAAACAGAGCTTCTGGGGACGGGGTCTACAGTTTTTGTTCAAGTGGCCCATTCGTGTCTACTCGCACTGAAAGCATAGTGAGCATTTGACCAACAGGCAACCTTTATGGAGTATGAATATACGAATTTCACTGCTTATGCCATGGCGTACATGAAACATATGATTTCCTTCAGAAAACCTACGATACAATACTTGCTTATTTATATTACAAGGGCTAAACAAGAATGTAGGAAATAGTCTAGGCTCGTCAGCTATGTAATGTTCCTTGACGAGAAAATTCCGAGGAAAAGGGCAGGGATAGTGGCTTAGTCTAGATAAATATCTTGGTATTTTCACGTGACATGGAAGCAGAGGTTTTGCCAGATCTTCTGAACTTTCGAATTCCCCTATCCCATCCCCCCCATTATCACCCATACAATAGAAAGCAGATTTGTACGCCGACACAACGTTTTTTTTGGTGTCTCAACCGAGACTCCACTGTGAAATTTTATACAGCGCTATTGTCTCTGCGTGAAATATTTCAATAGTACAGATAATATATACATTTCAATAACAGTATTAATAATTCAAACATTACATTACAAATATAACATAACATAGATCTAGAACTTGTAGCTTATAATTTTACGGAGTGGCCACCACACATGAACAGGTTCCGTTACACAATTCGTATACAAATGACAAAAACAATGATGCCCTTCCTGATTCCAGCGAAAAATAAAATCCAAGATTTCACAGGCAACTATTTGTTCGATCACGTTCCTTGTTTAATGTAATGTAGAGTTGTGTATATGGTGGTGGTGTCACCCACATTACACTCCAAGCGTTTCTCTAATATGATGGGTGTAAGCTATCTATAAAAAGTCAACGTATTCCTAAATATAAATTTAAAATTCTCACAAAATATCCAGCTTTGCTACGAGCTTGTTATTTCAAGAAAACATAAAATTAAAAAAAAAAAAAAAACCTGCAGAAACTTGGGTACATTTTTCGTATATTATGAAATGTACTTGCAACACTAGTTTTCTCATATTGTGGGACCAAATTAAAATATTTATAGACACCCATCTCTTTTTTTAATATGTCAAAATGTGGCCAAAGGTAGGTAGTTTCAAAATTTGAGTTTTCCTAATTTCATATGTTCTTTTAACAATAATCACAGTTTACAGTAAGTTTGACAGTGCTTTTTACACAGAGTGATTTACTTTTGATAATTGTAATAGTCTCTTTCTTCTGTTCATAAGTTGCAAAAATTGTTAGGAAAAAAATGAGCCTAAAATAGAAAAAAAAAAAAAAAAAAGAATTACAACTTACTGAACTGGGACAGATTGTCTGAAATTACCTCATAAAATACTGTTTATATGAGAAGAAATAAGGAATCCACACCACCAGGAACACATCTGTGTTAGCTGGGGTTGCATAACACGAAGGAGGAATACGGTCTATATTCAATCTAATGAAACTACAATATATTGTTTTATATCAAAACTAATCCAATACACACCTTGTATTATATATTTTTTTAACCTTAATCAATGCATTTTGTTTTATAGTGATTCCTGTTTAAGTTTTCATGCACTTTCTTTCAGAATTCTTTATCTTTTGCTTCAAAATAAAAGAGATCATATCGCTGACATGTAAATTCAGCCAGTCACTGGTAGATGAGTACTTTCGCCCATCGAATTTCGGTTTGATCCCCCAGTCTGGATATAAGTGGTTCGAAGTACACCTAATATTGTATGTGTTGTCTTTGACACATTAATCGTTTCTTCATCTGCTAAAAGGAAATGACAAACCACTTTGTCCATAGATTTTCGGGGCAGAACTCCGCCTTTAGAATGAATACTCAGAATCAAAACGATTACCAATATTCGCCTGGAGAGAATGAGTTTCAGATTATTGTCTCACCCATATTAAAAAGAAAATCAACTCTGATCTTATTAACGGTGCACAAATAGTTCGGTTAGAGCATGTATTCCATGGTGTCTTTGATAGAACAAGGAGGACGGTCTCGAATTTAATTGTATTTTACATATTTAATCCTATTTATTGTGGTTTTATAAATACAACAACATATTACCATAACAAATCATGATATTTGGGATCACTCAAATATCGACGTCTGCCCTTTAATCCCCGTATTTAATCTAAGCGTAATTTCTCATGATGTTTGCCTGTCATTTTTTACCATCCAATGAAATTTTGGGGTGTTTTTAAATATGAGCCCCAGTGATTGCTCTAGTGCTGGTCCCGCACGTACATTGTTGCCAATTTTCATCTTCGTTGTATTAATACATCACTGTGTGCATTTCCTTGTTTTAGTGCTGCTCTTCGTAAGACCTTTCTATTGTCGTTTGTTGTGTTCTTATTGTTGTTGATGTTGTTAAACATCCAGTAACGCGTAGTGCAAGCGTTAGTCTCGCAACGAAGAAAGAACAAGTTTTCCGGTTGCCAACGAAGCCATCCGAAACAGAATATTTAAAAATGTATGCGAGTTATTTTCTTAAGTTGGTTAGTAGTACATACTTCATGAAATATTATGTTCAGTATAATACTTTTTAATTTGGTTATTTATTTACTAAGCTATTCATACAGCTCAGAAGCAACTTTATATAGGTTATCAATAAGAAGAGAAGGAATCAACCATGGACTTATTTACGATGAAGACTTTATCCATGATGAGGACTACCATACTACCGGGTACTTTCTTCAGGAGAGGGTACAAAAACTGGTGTTCCGCTTAGACCAGTGAATGAATGAGAGTGGAATTTTGTGGAGAAATGACAGAGTTATTAACGTAACTTCTGTATATGTTGAGTCTTGACATTCTTGTGTAAATCTTGTTTATATCTTTACATCTTGGCGGAGGTTGAAAAAAAAATAGCCCTTGTAATATAAAAAAAAAATACCTTGTGTGGGTTATAATACACATAGATAACAAGAAAGTAAAAATAAAATCTATCAGCAGAAAATTGGATCAGAAAAAATATCCTTGTATTTATCAGCTTTAAAAACAAAAGAGTGGAACAAGAGATTATCTAAAAGTTGAAAAATAGGAGTTTGTACGGGTGACAGGCAGCGCATAGTGTGATTTCAGCACGAACTGTAACAACTTTAGTACACAAGAAGACATGAAGAGGGCAGTCCATTTTTACTGCAGGTAATTTGCGTTTTGATGCAGATGTTTTGGTACATTCATCAAGTTCGATTATAATACAAATGTTTCTATGGAAACCGTGAGAGAAGTATAAAAGACAACTTTGCATCACAGGTAATAGACATATAATTTATGTATAAGCGTGATAAATCATATTATGATGCTACCGTAATTCTGGTGTGAGCAAGACGTGTGTGAAGAATGGGGACCACCACCATTATTGACAGAGCTGCAAGTAGAGAGGTGTCCATACATCGTCGGAACAGATCTATAACGCATGGGGTCCTAATATACCATTACACACACACACACACCTACACACAGACACACACACAAAACAGTTTGTTTGTGGCTGTGAAAATTGTTTGTTAGAATAGAGCCCAAACCAAAGTTTATTTTCTCTCAACAAAAGTTTCTTTAAACAAATTAAAGTGAGAACAGGAATAGAACTCAGGTCCCACATTTGAAGTCTGATCCGCTACCTATGTCGCTACGGCGTCACATCCTTACTTCCTCAATGAAATGTTTCGTTGTAAATATACAGCGTGTCCCACTTAGGACTATAATAAAAGATAAATTTGTAACAATGAAACCAATTATTAGAATTGTCAAAATTGGGAGGGTGTACATGGAGTTTGACCTAAATTTTTTTTAAGTTGTAGGGTGCTCTCGACAATTTGCGGGGTGACACCCCTCACAGGAGGGAGTTTGGTAGAATCACTGTTTTCATCCTTGTTTTCCTCCCACATTCAAAAATTAAAAAAAAAAATACAACTCCATTTCTTCCTGTATGAGTTGGAATTTCTTATTTAAAATATCCACACTTTCATTTCAATTAATCGCTTATTTTTATTTTACAGTAGGGTAACTCTGTATCATGAGAACCATTCGACTTAAACTACAAAACAATGCAACATTCTGTACAGATTTTTAGCACGTTTTACAAACTACATGTAAAGTGCTCTTACAATGGCAATTATTTCAAGCGGAATTATATGCAAATACTTAAATTTTACTTTATTAATTATTTTCAATCTGAATCTATTTGAATGAAAACTTACATATATCTACATTATAATAAAGCATTTCATAATTATCTTGAAGTTATTCTGCACTTTTTTATATCGCATTTTGTTGATGCATAATCGCTCATTATCAGAAGGTTGGTAGATGGACCCTGGAATTAGTTGAATTATTATTAACGTCCTACACGAGCTAGTGAGCTTCTAAAGACGGGACCTCCAGGTTTTTGGTAAAGTGAACTCCGAACCACTGCGTTCAGTGGTTCTAGGCAAGAATTTAGTCCATGACCATCAGAAAGCGAGCAATCTAACCGGTCTCTCATAGATCCTGGAATTTGTTACATAGAATAGCGAATAATATATCTTATAAATAATTATTTTGAATTGATTTTTTCTTTCAAGTAAAGTGATTAATTGCTTTTGAAACTAAGTTTGAAATAGTCTACTGAATAATAAATGAGTTATTCAATATCTGGTTCAAGTAATTGCTATAATATCATAATATTTCCTGACA
Source organism: Lepisma saccharinum (assembly GCA_022664845.1). Classification (NCBI taxonomy): domain Eukaryota; kingdom Metazoa; phylum Arthropoda; class Insecta; order Zygentoma; family Lepismatidae; genus Lepisma; species Lepisma saccharinum. Next base: position 10,047 of record JAGDQP010019146.1, read on the forward strand.
ACGAACTTGACTTATCATTCCTTCCTTGCATTTATATTCCTATTTCTATCCTGTATGGGGCCCAACTGTGTTCATTGGTCCTGAGCCGCTCCAGGACAGAAGATAATGCCTTCGTCAAAGTAGGCATAACTTATCTTCGTGAGTGTTCTGAGAAAGCGCACTTCATCCATGAGTTTTCTTAGTGATATTATCTCTACGCGTTTATTAATGTATCATGCAATCTTTCCAATTTTCTTTTTCACTTAATAGATCCATCGCTAAACGATGAATATTATGTACTATACGGTCCTTGTTTTTATTTTCATGTAATTATTCGTTAATACATCCCATTAAATATTATTGACCGCCAAGCTGGTCTAGTAGTTACCATCGCTGATTGCTGATCGTGGGGTCCCGGGTTCGATTCCAGGTCCTGCCAAGGGAATATTTTCCAAAGCGAGAGGATCTGGAAAAGTGATTATGTCTGGAACCAATAACCCAGGACCCGACCCCTAAATACGTCCCTGATTGCCGGCCGGGTGGCCGTGTGGTGTGCGGCAGTAAGCCAACGGTCCGAAGGTCCCGGGTTCGAGTTCCGGCAGGGATATGGGTGTGGATTTTAATAGCTAAGAGGCAAATTGTGACGGACCGAAGTCCAAAGTTACTAGATTGGCCCATATTAAAATATGTCCCTGATTGTTAGCTTAATAGCTTTCTGTGCGCTATTCAACAGGTTATGTCAATAAGCGATTTTGGTAACAAAGGAAGAAAAAAACTGGGAATGGGATCCATCCCGAACTATCTTTTTGACAGTTTCTTCCTTTGACTTGGCCACTATAGACACAGTACATGATAATATTGCTTAAGCCATACATATATGCTACACTCATGAAGATTGATTCGTGAGTGTGATTAATTCCACATAGTTTCAAGTTCAACTACATAATATAAACAACTTTACAGGGGAAATTCAATGTAACATTATATTCGTCAGTGACGAAGCAAGGAAATAAAACAGAGATGTATCCAACAGGGTTTAAAAAAAACGTTTTTTTTTTAAAAAAACCCACCTGGGCCCATATGGGTTTTTTCGGGTTTAATTGGTTTTTTTTTTAAATATTTCAATGTCTTTGGGGTAAAAGTGTTAAAATGTGATTTAAATTTCAAGATTGTCATTATCACATGTTACAACAATTTTCTATTCACTGCTATTTTGAAAAAAATGGCCGCCATTTTGAAATTTTACATTGTATCGCTGAGAAAATCTATACAGCAAATTTAAAATGTCTCGTGCTTCTGCCCTCAAAATTTCAACTTAAAAGTCCTGAAATCCGCCCTGTAGCGTGGATACCCGCTATGTTGAAAAATGGCCGCCATTTTGAAATTTTACGTTGGATCACCGCCAAAATCTATTCAGCAAATTTAGTATATCTTGCTTCCACCTTGAAAATTTCAACTTAAAAGACCGAAAATTGCACCCTGTAGTGTGGTACAGACAGATAGACAAAGAACAAATGTAGATCGAGTCATCACAGTAGCCTCAGTGACATTCGCCAAATGTGAATACCACATATATTAATTTAAAATATAATTCATGTTTTATAAAGTCAGTATTCAAATTAACGGAGAATGGCGGGCAAATCCCCTCTCGTAAAAGCTTATCCTCGTCTTACCTCGTGTCACGGAAATAACATTAACATCCCTGTCAAGGATAATTAACGTGTCTGACGATTACACAAGCAATCCCCTCTCATCTGGAAATTTAATTCGAACACTGTATAAAATAAATGTTTCAAAATATCTTATATGAAATGTACAGTCGGGGACAAAACAAATTGGACACGCCTGTTTTTCTCCAGGCCATTTTTGGAACTGTGTGCGCAACTGCGCATTATTGAATCATTGACATAAAAATTATATAAAGTCCTGGTCCTACTTTAAATGCGTGCAATTGGTTTCCTTCTTGTCTTTCCTTGTTCTAGGTAAGCATCGAATGAAAATGGTGGGTGTCCATTTTTTGTCCCCAACTGTACATATTTCCAGCGAAAAATAAATTGTTTTATTTTTTGAACTTCACTTACGATACTTTGTGTGTTACGGGAATTTCCCGAACACTTGTTGCAAGACGGTTCTTTCCCGAAAATTAATTTAAAATCAATTAACCAAGAGTTATAATTCGTATCTAATAAAGTAAATGTTTCAAAATGTCTTAAATGAAATTAAATATCTTCCAGCGCAAAATAAATGTTGTATTGTTTGAAGCATTCACTTCCGATGATTTGTGTGTTCAGTTACGGGATTTTCCCGAGCACTTGTTTCATGACGGGGTTTTCCCGAAAATGTAGCTTGATGTAGCGGGAAAGTGTACATCGAAACTTCCACTGCGCGGAAGTTTGACTTCAGCACTTGAGCACTTCAGACGTAAGCGTTACGTAGTCTTCAGAATTCCGAGCATTTGCTTCTTGAAGTTGACAAGACATTTTGTTTTTAAGCTACTGCTGGTGTTGATTCTACAGAATGCTTATTTGAAGACTAGCACGAAAGGACTGAACTGAACTGCTGTTGATTCTACAAAAGACTTATTTGAAGAGTAGCAACAAAGAACTGAACTGAACTGTTGTTGGAAAACACTTGTGTTATCATCAAAGGTAAGCAACAATACTAATAGCTTTACTAATTTATTATATATTTACTGGTATTACTGAGACGTATGGTCTTAAATCCTCTAACGTATGAGGGATAAGTCCCTCGGCGAGCACACTATTCAGGGAAAGAAGGAAACGGTTGTGGGACCTATATATTAGGTATTATCTCGGCATTTGGTGTGAATAAGGAAAAACAAGGAAGGCTAGCCTCAAAGAGCTGTTACACCTTTTTGACCGAGTGAGACCACCAGGAATCGAACCCGAGACCGCTCGCACCAAAGGAAT
>JAGDQP010019146.1:19615-35323 GCA_022664845.1 Lepisma saccharinum
ACAAAAGCATTTCTAAATACGTGTCTGAAACTGAAAGGGTCATATCAAAATAAATTTACATAATAATGACTAATCAACCCTTCTTCGAAGATAATTAACATCCTGTATTGAACATAAGACAGATTAAGGTGAATGCTAGCAATGCTGATGATTTGATTATGCAGAAAATATGCAACTTCAAAGTCAGCATCCGGATGACTGCTGTGAGCAAATAATCCAATGCGCCTCCCTAACCCAACCAATCTATCTGCAAACCCTAGTCAATTACACCATGAAAGCTGGATAAGAGATTTAAAGTTTCATTAATTAAGGTTCTAGAACTTGGTTCCATCATTATATTCTGTGAATCGGTGTATAAAATGATGTGTTATAATAGTGGTGAAACTTTGTGCTCAAAAAGCGCATTAATAATGCATTAAAAGTGTTCATATTTGATATGATCCAATGAACTAATTTAAAGACACGTTTCGAAAGGTGGATTTCGGCTATGACCTGCCAGGCTAAAAGTTTTCAGACGTCTGGCCGAACAAAGCCAAATCCTATTGTCGACCGTTATATGCCCATTTTCGTACCACTTCCAAGCAGTAGGCTTGGGCAGAAAATGAAACCGAAATCCACCCATGCTGACGTTCCGTAAAGTTTATGAGCGTTTTGTGTACGCTTTTTCAGCCTTTTGTGCGTTGGAAAGCGATCAAAATGTACAGATTATGTACATTTTAGAAGTAAAGAAATGCTATTAACTTCATATTTGAATGAAAACAATTTCGGGATAACAATATCGAAAAACCGTCTGGATATATCTTAGTAACAAATACAATTAGCTATTCAATAATCATATAAAATAGAGTAGCGTACGTGAGCGTTACTTCTGTTTACTTACATAATTATTAGAATTCATATCTGAAAAATAAGTAATGTAAGTTAAACGAGGCAAAGAAGCCTATAAAACTTTAAAATTCCTTCGGATAAGCTGACCTCTACCTAAATCTTTTTGCTAGAAAATTTCTGTTTCATTCTGGTTATTATTTTATGGCAAATCACTTAAAATGTAATGGCGAAAATTTTTTAAAAAGAAATAAGAAATTTGTAAGCGGTTCAGTTGGTATACTACTCTGTATTGAGTGGCAAAACCAAGTAAAATAGACGAGCGTATCGCTGTCGGAATTTTGAACGGAAGTTGCGTCAAGAATTGTGACGTACATGAGAAAAAAAGAGTGTAAAGATACATGACCACACCTAACCTCCACGTTCGTATGGTCACTAATTTAAGATAATCTACGAAAAATGCATGAAAACAATTATTAATAATAAATATAAAGATATGAAAATAAAGAAAACAAGAAGAAAAAGTGTTACCCCTGCCGGGACTCGAACCCGGGCTCTTTCGCTTCAGAAGCCGACGCCTTAACCACCAAGCCACCAAGGAGACCTGGCAAAATGTGTTTCTGAAGACATATTTACAGTTCACGTGTTACGTAACAAGCCAATAGTGACGCGTTGTTGACTCAACTTCCGTTTAAAATTCCGACAGCGATACACTCTAGTAAAATAGTCTTTAAATCTTCCACAAACATTTCTTTCTTTCCCAAAGTATTTATAAAATTGCTTGAGTAACAAGAGTGGCAATATTCAGACCCTTTGGTGCTGCCACCTGCCAGGAAAACAAAATATTACTGTAATATCATAAGACGTTATCGGTTGTTAATAACTTGTGGCCAAGGATATGTTATGTAAATTCATAAGAATACGTACTCAACAGAGGTTTAATATCCCATCTCCTACTTACAAAGCGAAAGAAAAGGAAAAATAACTTCTTTCAACACATATTTTTTCACTCTTGAAGTTAAAAGTGAAGCAAAAAAAGCGCCATTGCAACTGAGAGTCGATAGTTAAAACCGATTTATGAACCATTTTTGTGTTGCAGAAGGTTTTAAAATGGGAGAGCAATATGGTGTTTTTAAAAAACTATGAAATGCCGGCCAAATATTAATGGTTATTTTATAACACATCGGATGAAGAAGCCGAGTGGATTGAGAGCGAAAATGGATTTTTCAGTAGCCATTTCTGAGTTCATAATGTGTGAGTTTTTATATTAACATTGCACACTCAAACATTATCTCCCATTTCCTGTTGTTTTTTTCCTGTCATAAAAATTAACTTCATTTTTTTTTGTTGGTCCTTGGACAAACTTTTTTTTTTTAGCTATTTGTGAAACATTCATTAAGCATTCTTTACATTTTAAAATACGGAAGGAAAGGACTGCAAATAAATATTTTTTTAAAAGGACTTTTCTAGTAAGCATCCCATGTCCTGCATAAAAATTGGGAAGAGACTTTTTTATACTAAAGGATTCCTAGGATCCCAAATAGTTCACAAGACAGTATGTAACCAGCCTGAAGACTAGCAACCCAGCCCCGTTCTCCAGTGGTTAACGTCGTGGACTTTCAACGACACTGACGACGCCGGACATCTTGAAGATTTCTCGGGGTATTTGCCTAGTTTCCGCAGACGAATACTGGTGTGGTACCACAATTTCGCAACTAGTACAAAATATCACAGAAATATCCCATTTAGACCACTAATATGCGTAGAATAACCCAGACGATTTATGGTTAAACAAGGACATTAACTCGTTCCCTCTGAGAATATTAAAAAAGTTACTTTAGGTTAAAGTACCGGAATATTTCTGGAATATTTTGAGAACATCCTCAAACGCCAAATGTCCTCAATAGTATACAAGGTTTCCCCGAAATATTGGTGTCAGCGTTGAAATCGGGTAACTTTTGGTGATCCGGAGACCCGGTCCGAAACTTGACCCGAATGATTTAGGACCCGATCTTAAACGAATTCACCAGGCTGAATTAACTCGGCGACCTGATGATCGAATCTTGACCCAATTAACCCGTCAATTTTAACCGGGGACCGGTCTTGTTCCAGTGGTTAGAAAGACTGTTCAAACGAAACAATTAAGGAAGTAATAAAGTCTCTGCTTCACTCTCCGGGTCATACCGGGTCCCAAGCATAGATTCGGTCCAAAAATTGACCTGATTGACCAGGTGACCTGTTTCAGCTCTGAATGGGGCAAACTTTCGTAGCTGAGTATTTACATCAAACGAAGAAATAAAAAAGTTCCTTTGAAGAAATTCAAAATTATGTATAGTTTCAGAGATAAAAGCGCTGAAAGTCACGGAGTATTCGTCACGAATGACGTCATAGCTCGACACATAATGACATAAGCGGTGTCAACTTAGTCAATCACGTAAGAATTTTGCAAATGAATTAAATCTTTAATAGAGATGGTAATTTCCTCTAAGCTGTATTTGCCAGGAATAAACATAACTTAAATTGGCGTATTTCGTACTAGTTCAAGTCTGATTTCCTAAGCCGACACAGCTCACGCCATTAATTGTCGATATATGAAGTTATTTGTGACGATGCCGATTTGATGTAAATAATGATCTCCCAAAGTTTGCACCATTTTTTTCTGGGACACCCTGTATCTTTGAAAAACATGCCTGGAATATCTACAGCACATGCACACATCCAGCACATTCAGATATCCGTCAAACGTTCTGCACATACTCCGAGAGTATTCTATGACATGTTAAGGATATCCCAAATCACGTTTTTTTTTCAATGGCCAATATGGGACAGCTCAGCCTGATTTAAAAAAAAAATGACTTGCAAGTTGGGCATGAAAACAATTAACTGCTGCTCTTTGCGTAAGCAATTCACTCGATTACTTGATCTAAGAAAGGCAATAGTTATTGGTTTCACGAATTTAGTTCTCAGGACTACACCTTTTTTCATTTCCGACAACGAGAAGGGCAATTCTAAGTGGTGTTCGATTTTCTTTTTCTTTTCGTCTTCAATTATAGATTGTTTTTATAACGACCCTGCAATGCACAAACTTCATCCCTCTAAGTTTTAGTCATATTCGTTTCTCCGGAACGTCGATAACATCATTCCGTTTCGACTGTAATTAAAAGTCCAACAGACACGTTTTAAGGCAACTAAACCCGTGAAGTCTTAGTGATATTTAGAGAGAATATGTTGAAAAATAAAAATAATATGGATTAAATATGAAAAGTGTTTCCAGTTTCATTCCAGTTACTTTTCGAACGACCGTTATATAATACAACAATTAACCGATTTTTCTTCTCAATTCAAGTAGTTACGTACCGTAACCTTCACAATCCAAGTAATCACATTATCTGTTCCTTCCATAATGTAAATTTTCCCTAGCTTACAGAAAACGAGGGATGGACTTCTAGCTAACCCTAGCTACTTTCGTCCTAGGTAAAATTGTCTATTTTTGTCAATGGCGTACATAGTAATAAGGGGTAGGTAGGTAGGTATTGGAGGTATATGTTGGGATAAGAGTTAATCATTAAGATTAATTGCTGTGTATTCCAACTGTCCGCCTCACATCACCAGAGAGGCACTCAAGCCCATTTCGTCTTATATTTTATATGTTCTTTTACTGTTTTTGATATTTGTAAGTTAAGTACCAAGAGATTGGAGAAATTCTTGATATGTGATTGGATGAAATCTTGGAAAGCCAACCTTGTTTACGTCAATGTGATGAGTTAGAATTTTGTTACGTTGTGCTTCAGATAATTTTTTTTTCGTGATCTAAAATATCGTTAAGCAGTGTCAAACCTGATGTCCTGTACAGAGTCTCAATATTGTCTTGCCAAAGTTTGAAATCAAATCTAATGGTATATCCTTCAATTTTCAGGAGAGGAGCAGTATTTGTTGCAGAGTTAAATAGTTGATGTCCATATGAAATGATGGCTCTGATTATAGATTTACATAGATACATTTTTATTTTTACGGAAAAATTGTCATTTGTAGAAGGTTGTTCTTAATGAGGAATGTGCTTGCAGACCTTGTTTACGTAGATTGAGTATGTGTTTCTTGAATGTCATCCTTTCATCCAAAGTCACTACTAAATATTTACTGCATTTGGGAGGTTAAATCCTAGTATTATTTATGATCAAGTATTTACTTTTGTCCCGAACAGTATTACGTTCTGATGGACAGAAGAGTATAAGTTGAATCTTGTTCTCATTTAAAGGTAGAAGCCAGGTCTACCATTGGACAAATTCTTCAGTGATTGTGTCTGATTACATCCTTAGAGTATTTGGCAGTGGACCAATATACAGTATCATCTGCGAATTGACCTAATTTTGTACAGTTATCTATCGAAAGTGGAGTGTCATTGATATATATTAAGTAAAGGAGCTCATATCAGCTCTTTGAGGTACTCCTCTTTTAATGTGCATGTCCTTACTGAGGTCTGAATTTATTTTGATTTGAGTAGTATTCTTTCAAAAAGTTAGCTATCGATCTAATATACTGTATGTGATGCGTAATTCAAGTCTGCGTAATTGAATAGAAGGCCATCATGCCAGGCGGTATCGAAAGCACTGGTCAAATTCATGAATATGGCACCGACTCTGTATCTTCTATTTAATGCTCATTGAACGTCTGTAGATATCCTAAGTAATTGATCGATGGTAGAAATTTTACTTCTGAACCCTGCTTGATTTGGAGAAAGTTGGTCAGTTTCTTCTCAATATTTAGATAGTCTATGGGCTAAGATTGTTTCGCTGATTTTTGGAATTGTGTTTGTCAAAGTTATAGGACGATAGTTATCTGAGTCACAATATCTGTTGCATGAAATAAAGTAAATTTACCAAGGGCCCGCAGGGGCCCTCGGAAGGACTTCTGGCCAGCCTAGGTCACTTTCGTCCTCTACAATATCTGTTGCAATTGCAATAAATTTACGAAGGGCCCTGTTAAGTTAGAAGGGAATTTTTAACTACGAAGCAATGGACACTTTCATATATATAAATTTATTGAAATAAGGATAGTTTTAGGATTAGGAGTTAGGTTGCCTGTAGCGTTAAAAACGATCGTTTTCATCGGTCAATTGTAAGGATGTGACTCTCGTAACCTGTTTCGAAGTGTCGATTAGAGCACTTCACTTTGAAAGGCTACAATCAGCCTTACATTTGATCTTTTGTTTGTTTGTGTATGTTTAACTGCGTTTGTTATGGAAAGAGCTAATGCTAAGTAAGTAAATTTGTACTACGTAAATAAAATACTATCAAATTTGATTTTTACTAATTATTAAAACAATTAAATTAAGGTTAAAAGTTTTAATTTTAAAGAATTGTTTACGCATAAGTTAAAGTCGCACGAGATATAGATTTGAAATTAATATTTCCAGCTTCTGGAAATATTTCTTATTAATTTACTTTTAAAAACTGCCCATTCTTGTCCCCTTTTCGTTTACTCGGCGAATCAAATTCGAAATCAACGACCTCATAAACCCTTTCATGTTGACATTATACTATTTTTTTTTATATTAAGGCCGCCATTTTTTTTCTTAAAAAAATAATATCAAATTTGAGTGTGACCACGTTCTCGGCATTTGGGACGACTGTGCGACGGCTCGACATGGAAACGATTAAATCGCCAGGACCGTTTACCGAAATAATGCAGATGTTTTGTCCTTCGCACTTTTGGTAATCCGGCCTGATCCGAACATAGATGACCCGGCGACCCGGTTCAAAACTTAACTTGAAAGAACCGATTGACCCGGTGACTAGGTGATCTTGACCCGGTGTCCTGGTCTTATTGCTGTGGTTTGAATCAAACAATATTGTAATTTATGAGATTGCTAGAGAAGTGAACTTATGTACGGGAGCTTCATTTTTGAGCATAGACACAATGACCCGGTCTAAAATTTGATCCGAATGACCCGGTGACACAAAATTTTCAATTCTATTTACAAGTAACTGAATAGGGCTTGCGGTTAGCCGATAGCTATCTAATGCGGATGGATTAGGCCTACTGACATCTGGTGGCCCAGTAACACATGTGCGTGATTGAAGGAAACTTATTCAGCGGACTAAAATATTAAAATATGGATCGAGGTTGCTTGATTTCGTGATTTACTAATGACTACTTTCTGTGTTTTTTGTAATTCACCTCTCAAGCTTATGATAAACATTTATACGTTAGTTTAAAAATTTGGTACCTCTCATTTACACAAGTCAGTTTTTTTCTTCATTATTAGCAAGTTCATCGATAAATACTGTAAAGTCTTGTATTGTGGAACAGGTTGGATAATGTGAAATACGTCGATTACTTGTGGCTCTGTTAACGGGTGACATCTAGTGGAAATATTCTAAACTGTTTCACCAAGGTCATTGAAAGACATAAAGAAGTTGTGAATTGTGAACAAGAGGTGTCTTTTCTACTGGATAAAAACTGATTTGTCAAGAATCTCAAATTTTTAGAGATACGTAGATTTCACTTACTGTAATCTAACTCGTTTCGTTACGAGTTTCTTAAAAATGAATGTGCATAGAGGAAGAAAGTGCAAGGTACAAAACAGTGAGTTTTGGAAACAGATTGTTCTAGTCAGTTCCGGATCCTGTCTTCAAATAGCAAAGTGGAATAATATTTCAAGTTACCCGTTATCATTCTTGAGAGTGAAGAATTAGACGTTGTTTTCATTTAAAATATATTAAAGATTTTTTTTTTTAAAAAAAGAAAGGAAGTACTGCATTTACGCATGCGCCAGGACTCTGATTCAAGTTCACGACACATCTGATGATGATGGTGGAGCCCAAGTGGAAAGTGATAATGCGAAGTGCTGTTTTAGTAATTTTTACCAGGACAGACCAGGTGAAGAGTGGGTGTACTTTATGTGAAGAGTGGGTGTACTTTATGTGAAGAGTGGTGTCATTCTAACTGTGTTGGAGAAGACAACGTTGCTTCATTTGTGATTACTACTTATAAAGTGTATTTAATAATTTGAGACATCTTAATTCACATTATACCATTTTTGAATATAATATTATGTAGAGCCCACGTAGTTGGGTAGCCTAGTGAATAAACGTGTGAAATATGTAGTAACAGAAATTAAACTTTTTCTTTTATTTATTTACTTTTTATGAATTTCAAGTTTATATTACTCATATAAAGTAATCAGCTTGTTTCTCTTTTGCAGAAGATAATCAATTATATAATAAAGTCTTTTTATAGATCTAAAATCGTAAGAAGCAAGAAAAAATTCTCATGTACAGAGTAATAGATAGAGAATAATGTGTAATGCTATTCCACATTACCCTCCAAACTTGGTAATTCTCAAATAATGCACATTTTATAAACGTTAGTAGAGCTCCCAAAATGTGCACTGAGCAGCAAGTCCTATATTTTCTCCCTAAAGAATATACTTCAAACTATATTTGAGAATAGGAAGGATTACTCTACTTGAATAGAGTTCGTCTCAGAAAATATAAATGAAAGAGAATGTGCCACATTACCCGACATTTCTATATTGTTAAATGATTAGATTTGATTTTACTTTATTGCGGTCAAGCCACCTTTCTACTTTGTTATGTGTGTGTGTGTGTGTGTGTGTGTGTGCAAGGACGTATTTAGGAGTTGGGTCCGGGGGGTCGGACCACCCAAAATTCAGAGTTGCAGGTCTAAATAGTATGACTTCATGACTAGATGCAAGGTGGACCCCCCCCTTCACCTCCCGGAAACATATGGACCCCTCCCAAAATAAAATTCTGGATACATGCCTGTGTGTGTGTGTGTGTGTGTGTGTGATCCAAGGTAGATGAGACGCTGTTAAACGAAATTGTAGTCCAATAACACAATAATTTTGGTAGAATATGAATAATATCAGCTTATTGCAAACTACAGAATCAGGGTAAATCTTGATGAATATTTATATGTTCTTATAATCGATATTGAACTGCAAATAACGTATTATGGCCAATTATGACAACTAAGAACCAAGACAAAGTAGGTATAAGTAACTTCGTGATAACAGAGAAACCTCGAGCACATGTTGAAGACTATTATACAGGGTGTTACTAAAATGTACGGCAAAACTCTAAAAGGTAATTGCTGACATCAAAAGAAGTTAGAAAGTTCCTATAAACATAAATGAAATTCTGCTTCCTTTTTAAGATACAGAGTTTCCAACTTGGAGCCTAAAATTGACGCCTAACAATGGGATGAAAATGAATTATTCTCAATTAATCAGAAACAACGCCTTGAATGAAAATTTCGTTTGCGGAAATTTGTTTCTACGAAGATAGTGAATATCACGAGTGAAGATACTACGTCACTGGGTTGTCGGTGTTGCCAATCCGATATAACGTTTTAATTTTTCAAATGGCACTACATCGTATTATTGCATTTTTGGCATCCCCTAACGATGGTAAATAACATACAAAAAGCACACATTGCAGTGTTGCAAACTATGGATAGCACAGAAAGGTTTTAACGATCTAATACAAACTGTGTTTTTGTTTGTCTCCGCTGGTTTTCCCATGTGAGAGATGGGGTCAGCGTATTCCACAGGTTTTGGTTTTGACAGATGTTTTACGGCCCTTCCTGACACCAAGTCAAACCAGCAATCTGGGTACGGGCAATTGCAACCTTACTATGAAATGGAGCTCCCAACGGGAATCGAACCCGGGATTCCTTGCACCAAAGGCGATAACCACATGGCTACGCAGGAGCTCGGGATCTAATACAAACTACGTATTGTATTTTGTATACTATGTATATTTTCCTAGAATATTTCATCCATAGTTTGCAATGCTGTAGTATGTGTATCAAATATGCTATTTACCATCACTAGAAGATGCCAAATGCGCAATAACATGACGGAGTGTCACTTGGAAAATATAAACGTTACACAAGGTTGGTAACACTGACAACCAGGTGACAGTATTTTTACTTGTGATATCCACCATGTTACTGGAAACAAATTTCAGCAAACGAAATAAAATTATTCGTTCAGTAATTTCGTCGTTTCTGATTTATCAAGAATTATTCGTTTTCTTCCCATTGTTTAGGCGACGATTTTGGACTCCAAGTTGGAAACGTTGTATCTTCAAAACGATGCGGAATTTCACCCATGTTTATATGAATTTCTTTTATTTGTTTTAATGTCAGGAATCACCCCTTAGCGGTGGCAAAACGGTCATAATTTGTGGCGAGTCGACGCCGGCAGCTGCAAGCGGCTCGCAGGTGGATAACGGCTGCTATACGACTAATTTAAATAGTTATTTATTTAGTCAAGAGTCAAAACTGAACAGATGTAAAAAGTAAATTAGGGAACAAAATCTGAAAACTTTGTTAATTCATCTTATTACATTGTCCACAATAAAATTAAATATTACAAGATTTCTCTTGTGTGAAGAATTAAAATACAACTGTACGTACATATAACAAGTATATAATTTGGTTAGAGGTCTACCATAAAATGTTTCGATGAACCATCAGGGGTTCGTGGACCACAGGCTGGGAACCACTGACGATGGATATTAAGATGGAGTTGATACCATATTTATTTTCGAAAAAAATAATAATAATAACCCTTCCATATTGCTGAAGTTCATTGTAACATTTACAGAAGACGTTAATTTTGTTACCTGTAATTTAACACCTGTACACACACACCTACGCATACATTTCTTACCTCGGTGGGACACATACACATAAAGCCAAGTTGATAATCATGTGAGAAGTAACATTATTATAATTTCGATGGTTTTCTTCATTTAGAAGTCAAGTGTTAGCTTGAAGCAAGCCATCTCTTCCCCCCTCTCTCTCTCTCCTTTCACACACACACACACAGAGCGAGAGAGAGAGAGCGAGTGAGCGAGCAAGAGAGAAACAGAACAGAACAATACAATCTTGCAACAAAGGCAAGCACCAAACTCAGAACATAGATGGCATCACCGTGCACACGATGTGGAGGTTGGTTTTGTTACGTCTGAAAATAAAATTAAAAAAAAAAGATGAAGGTAGGGTTTCACAGGGAAGAAGTGGGGGAGGGGCGTTATGAGAATCGAGTGGGAAATAGGGAAAGAAATAGCAGTAAGTGATCACCAGAATGGAATGAAATGGAACAAGCAGAGAAGAGACTAAAATCGGAACTGGATCTGGTTTTCTTGACTGGAGAATGAACGAAAAATTCCGGAACTGGACTCGAATCACAAAATCTAGTTTCATTGGTTCCCGTTCCAGTCAGTCAACAGAACCCGATGAAAACAGATTCCTTTTTCCTGTCTCTCACCCCCTCCCCATCCCATCCCGCTACCACCCTCTTTTATCCACTGTTTGATTCCAACTTTGAAATATATAGTTTTGACTGCTTCTTGGTTTGGCTTTCCCATAAAAGTTTTCCATTCCAATGCTGCTCTGTTTCTCAAACCGTAGATCGCGTTCCAAAGGTACGACTAACCGAGGGCGAGAACAATGATAGAAGTATTGAAAATTCTACGAACGTATAAACATATATTATTTATGTTTTGACAAATAATCATAATATTTATTTCTCGAACTGTTCCCTCTGTTTTTAAAAGAAAAGAAAAAAGAAACTTTGCTACGGAAGACATAACAAAGAGAATTAATAGCTACTGTTTCCCATTTCAACAACCTAGTTTTTCCCACCTATTATGCAAATTTCATCTGTGTCAGAAAACTGCGGATGAAACTAAAATTAGACATGTGATTTTCTAACAGAATTTACACTAAGCCAATGGGAGCTTATCTCCTTTAATCTGGATAAACTTTGCTAAATTTCTGGGACGTCTTTTCCCATTACTTTTCTTCTCTTGAAGACCCGGCATATACTTGCTCTTTGATTGGTTAAGAATTAATATAAAAAATACTTAACATTTTGGTGAGTACTTAATTTGGTTGTATAATGTACTTTGTTGCGAGTAGCAAAATTATAAAAACACAGTTTTCTGTAGCGGGAGAAAAAGAAAAAGAATTCATAATTCACATTATTTTTTCAGTGCCCTTATCTTCTTCCCTTGGCTGAGCTCAACGTTGTTCCAAATATACAGTGGAATTAGTTTATGAAGGCCATTGGATACAATGTATGAATTGCTACAAATGGTTACATGAAATGTGTGAATTGTTCAGTTCTAAGTCCTTTCTAATCACAAGTAGCATCAAAAGTTGAAAGACAAGAGATGGCGCTGAGGAGCAAGGGGATTATAATTCGTTTCTTTATCATAATTCTGTACCTGAATGCTTGTGTTTATGTACGGAAATTATATGGAAAGAGTTTACGGTAGCAGTTTACTTTATTGCATTATGCATGCATGTAAGTGAACGGGAAACGGAAAGGACTGCAGGAAGTAATAGGAGATACATTACACTCATTCTTAATTTGGCGCAGATTAAGATTGGCTATTACGTCTTCATTCTTGTGATAATAGGTATTCGTTCCATTGTTAAAAGTATTACAAGATCTTGAACATTAAAAAAATAATTTTTATCACTCTTTTGAAATTTAGTAAATTGAGGTGTATGCCCGAACAAAAGTCTATGATCTACGTTAAAAAGTAGCTCACAAGCTTTTGTTCACGGAAACGTCTCATTTGTTTATTCCTATGTGATTCTTGTCTATTTGCCTTTTTATTTAATTTACTTCCTATAGGCTGAACTGACAGATTTGTCATAAGCCATTCATGTTTCTGAGAGGTGACGGCCCTCGGCCATCATTCTTTCGCCGATATAGGAAGATCTATTAATTTACATTCGAAAAGAAAGAAACGGCCTAGAAGACGACCATGTAAGATACATACACAGAGATAGGTAGATAGATAGATAGATAGATAGATAGATAGATAGATAGATAGATAGATAGATAGATAGATAGATAGATAGATAGAGAGAGAGAGAGAGAAAGAGGACAAGCGTTTTCCGGAGATAGATGACGACATTTGTGGAAAGTACTCAATTTTCATCCAACAGAGGAAAGAAAATATTGAAAATGATGCTTGTTATTAGAAAATGTATGTAATAATAATAAAAAAAAAAGAGGGACATACAAAGTCAGTATACTTCAGAAGAAAGTTCACCGATGAAAGGAAAAAAGTCATTTTCGGGAAATTGGTGGGATCTTAGTGAAAGTTCTATTTGGATAACATTGAAATATAATTATTAAAAATTTGCTAACTCTTGCAGGTTCTAAGACAATTTGTAGAATGAAAGAACTTTCTTCACCCTGATCAAATCAATAAAAGGGGCTCAGAAGCAAAGATGTTCAAGTGACATTGAAAAATAAAAAGGATTGAGTTCTTCTTTAAAATATAACAGCAAATATATGTTACACTAAACAATTAATATTTTGTTCAAAGGTATATTTGAACGAAGGAACTATCGTGACACAGATTTCGTGTTCACCTATAAAAAGATAAACAGTAACTTCTATTTTCAATAATGTCACTTCCATCCCTTTGTTGCACAGTTCCTCATATGCAGTATATTACGAAAATGCTAAGACATACGCTATTCATTCTCATCAGCTAGAGAAACAGACATGTTTCAATTTATTTTACTAATTTAAAAAATCTAATCAAAATAAGTTTCTAATCTAAATATTCTGGAGTAAATTAAAAAATCTTAGACACAGAAGCTTACGATAACTCTGTAATTATTGGGGTAAGGATGACTCCTTATGGAATGATTAAGAGTATGGACGACTCCTCTCTTTGTAGAGACATTCCAGAATTCCATCCATATTGTGCGAGCTTGCTTGCATATGTGATTGTAGTACTTTCAAGTACTCCTAATGGTCTGGAAAGGGTGTTTTATTTTAAACAAGAATTTAAAATAATAATAATACGGTAAAAGAATCATCTTCAAACAATATAAATTGATTTAGTTAATTAATATAATTTAGATTGAGATTGAACAATAAGGGACTTAATATAGATCCTTGAGTAATTCCGGTAGAAGTATTATTATGGAACTGTTATAGGTTTTCTTTTCTTTTTTTAAATTGGAGTATCTATCTGTCTTCATGTCAAACACATTAAATATAATTAGTTTATATTACGTGCTAGTCTGATTAGAAATAAAGTAGATATTAAGTTCTTTATACAAACAGTTCGTAAGATGAAGTTATATCAAGTAAATTTATACAGACCTTATTCTTTATTAATAAGCACAGATAAGTTTATAACAAATACATAGTTAAGATCCGTAAACAACGTACTGTGGGGCATATACTATAAACGAAGTTTTTGTGCCAATTTTTATATTCGTATGGATATTAGAAATGAAGGTGAAGAGAATGGTGTTAATCCGCGAAAGAAATAGTCCTTCCTGAGTGAGATATTTCAAAATCCACATTAGTGTATTTAATATATAAAAAATATCATGTGGAATGATTGATGTGTCATAAGACTGAAAATAACCAAGAAAACCAAGGATGCTGCTGAATTCAAATATACCTGTTTACGTTGAGACGCAAGCCTGTGTTATAAACTGAGCGTATATAGTGTAAAAATATAACGAAATGCCATAGCGATCCGACGGTCTACCATCTAGGCTAATTCAGTAGGTGCCGGACAACGCTTTGGATTTTTTTTATCACTCGTCACATACTTGAACAGTTGATTGATAGATGGCAGTGCTGTCAGCGGATACAACTTCCTATATGTTTCCTATGTAGTGTCGTTCTAAAATTGTTGTTCATAATCATAGTGAGAAATACAATTGCATCAAAAGTAGTAATATTTAAAAAAAAAATCTATTTGGTTATCCTCTGCTTGCTTTCCTAGTCGACAGTAGACATATACCACTTTCTTCTGCCAAATACGGCAGTACTTTTTTCAAAAAAGCTTTAACAAAGTTGATAGTAAAATCGCAGAACAATGTGAATTCACATCTTTAGTGTTTATTAGGTTTTAATACAGAATACATGTAGTTGCTTTTTTTCATTTTTAGAAGTTTAACGTGTTATTTCTATCTGAGTTGTGAGATTTCTATACAAGTAACTAGCTAATTTGCCCACCCGTTGGTGCGAGTGAATAAAATATATTGTCACTGCCCCATGTCGGTGGGGATTGAACTTGGATTTAAACGGCGTCGGGAGCGTTACTCATCTCAGCGACCCCAGAAACTATGAATTCGACACTAATAACAGTAGTTTTTTTATTATTTTTACATGTCACCCCTCCTCACCCCCACCCCTCCTTAGGGGTGTGTTACCTAAGATAGCTGTTGTTAATGAATTGATAGTCATGCCAAATTTTACCACTTTGTGGTAGTCAACCCGTCGAACAACATTGTAGTGCGGGTTGCCGCGTGCTTTGCTTTTTATTGTTACCACCAGCATTGGAGTTCATTGCAGAATTAGATGGTCGATTATCTCTGAAGGTAATCAAAGTGATATGATAACTTCCCAGTTCTGCCCTGTCTGATCATGTGGAAATAATTCCAATCGGTCAAGCACTTTTTGCGTGATGCTTTATATTAAACTTTCAATTTAATATAGAGAGATAATGTGTAGGATAGAAAACAATATAAAACACTAAGGATATACAGATGCTTATCAGAATAATGGAAACACCTGTAGTTGGCAACACGTCAGATGTATGGGTTGGCAGTGGTGTCGTGGCGACCGCAGCGCCGGACTGCTGGTGGTGGTGTGTTAGGTCGGTCTCCATACTACGTCAGGCGTCGTGGAACAGGAGTGTGCAGTGGCTGCAGCAGATGAAGGTAGTGTAAAATGGGAGACCTCTCAGAGTTTCAAAGAGGGCAAATTGTTGGTGCGCGGTTATGTGGAGTGAGTGTGACGGCAGTGGCTAGTGTGTTAGGTGTGTCGCCAGGGACAGTGTCGAAGGTGATGACGGC
>JAGDQP010019147.1:0-17039 GCA_022664845.1 Lepisma saccharinum
TAGTCGGTAGCGCGCTCGACTTCAGTGCGAGCGGTCCAGGGTTCGATTCCCGATGGGGGCTCAAATATTTCGGTGTTGACCCAGCATCGTGAGGACAATTGGGGAGCTGCTGTGAATAAAATACAGTGGCGATCACAGTGAGAGCTTCGGCTCTCCTCTCCCAACCCGTCTGGTCAGCGTGGGAGCAGTAGACCAACTCCTCCCTTCGAGTGGAGTAGACCAACTAGTGGAGAGGCCTCATCCACTAGTGGATTGAATATGGCTGTGATTTATATATATATATATATATACATATATATATATATAGGAAACTTTATAGCTAGCCAAAGACGAAAAAGCTAACATCATCATGCTTAATGAAACTAAACTTAAACCAACTTCGTTTTTAAAAGCACCTGAGTAGAGAATTTTCAGAAAAACAGGTTCTGGAGGCACAGTCGTTCTCGTTAAAGATACTATAGACTCACAGGAGATTAATTTATCAGAGGGACTACAAGACATCACTTCTTATCATTTCAGTAGCAACCAACACTGAAACTATATAAGTAGCTATTCTATACTCTCACCCAAGGCCAGACATCAAACTTAGCTTGCCATTCTTTCAATGTATAGAAGAATAGAGAAATTTACTGCAGATATAAATAGTCAATATGGAATGTTAGGAGACAGAATCACATATGAACATGGCAATGCGTTATTCAACTACTCAATTCCAATCTATTTAATTTACATGTAGGACCTACCCCGAATAGTTAATACTATAAAAACAACTCCTGATAGAATTATACTTTCTCCTGCCATGATGAACAAACTCCAAAATTTCAATCAACAAAAACTTACCTCCTGATCACTACGAAGTTTGTTTCATTCAGTATTCAGATCAATAGAAATGGCCCTACACTCATAAGAATGATTGGTGTTTATTGCCACCCCAAAATGAGTAATAAGAACACCTCTGTACCTCTACACCAATTCCAGTGTTGGATAACACCATCCGGGGTGTCCAACACCGTTTCTAATGTTGACAAACACCTCTACCGGTATTCAGAAACACCGTTACCGTTGTTAAATTGCACTGTTATAGGGGTGTTCATCAACAGCATTGAAGGTGTTTCCTAACACTTCTAGCCGTGCACTTTAACACGGGTAACGGGATTTCTGAATACTGGTAGAGGTGTTTGTCAACACCAGAAACGGCGTTGGACACCCCGAATGGTGTTATCCAAGAATCCAACACTGGAATTGGTGTAGAGGTAGAGCTGTTCTTATTACTCCTTTTGGGGTGGTAAAAAATACCAATACTTTTTATGGGTGTACTTCTAAATATAAAAACTACAACAAAAAAAAGCGAATTGGTATAATTACGTAATAATAATAGAGATTCTCGTTAACCAAGAACAATATAACGTACGACGATATCGGTATGAGGTATATCCCACATAGATCGGCATTGGTCAACCAGGAAGCAAGAGCGACAATGTGCACAGGAGGCATGTCTAGATGGACCGATGTGGATTAACGAGGGACCAACGTTGATCTGGAAGGATTCGCATGGGACCCACATAGATCGACATTGACACCGATGTGGATCAACATCGTTGCCCACATGTCGACCAATATGGGCAAAAGTTTGCCATTCTACCTCAATCGACATCGACGTCGATCCCCACCGAAATATCCCATGCAGATAGACATCGCCCATCAAGTGTGTTATTGGGGACGCTTCTGCTTAGCAGCACGCTGCCTCAAGCCATATTGCACTTTGTACGTTGCTAAGCTCAAGTTTCTGATTCTATTAATATAATTTATGATGCTCCGGCTATTTTACTTCTATGGGTAGCTCAGGACAAGGTTTCTTCAATACACACCTCAGGGTAGGTAACTCCAATCGCGGGCGTATCGTGACGTCATATATGAAACTTCCAATGGCCAAGGTACCTACTTTGATGGACCTCAAACTGGAGGTGAGGCGACACTTGGTATGTTGCTATAATCCTTTGCCTAGGGGACACAAGATCCACTAGCGGGTTATAATATGTCGCTTGCGATAAGAAAAACAGAGGTACTTCAGATAAGAGTTTATTAGTCTAAGAAGACTTACGGCCGGTTTCACCAACGCTGATTAAAGATTTAACAACCCGTTTAGCACATTTAACGTCTGATTAGGAGAAACGACCGTTTCATCAACATCGGTTAACGCTAACGGTTTGTTAAAGCTGTCGTTAACTTTAATCATCAGATTTTCGACGATTAAATATTTAACGGTCCGATAGTGATTGTGTATCTCGAAAGTTTGAAAACAGGAAACAAGAAATAGAAAGCATAAACACAGAATTGCTTGATGAAATATACAACTTGGCACAACGCATGTCAATAGTATTAAAGATCAAAAACATCTAAAAACAATGTTGCCTGCTTTGCGGGCAATGTAAATATGATGTTCGAGTATGTTTAGGAGCCTATATGGGTATGCTTAAGAAGACGCGCTCTGAAGAATGGTTTTACAGGAGAAGTAGACGTGTGCGCTACGTATTTAGGCGTAAGGTATAAATTACGCACTTGATCACCGTTTTTAATATATATCGTGCAAAAGAAAGGCAATCTTGTAAAAAAAAAATCGCACGATGTCGCTTTACTATTTTGTACACGTCGTCTTAACGATTAACATAATTCCTTTTAAATAATTTCAGGAGAATACTTTTCTCTAATACGTGTCTGTATATAGTTTACAAAACTATTTCTGAGAGTGGTAGTACATGCCAGAAACGTCGATTTAAGATATTTTGGGAGGGGAAATGATGAGGAGTAAAAAAGAAAGTATTGTGTACATTACCGATCGTGTATTATAATTGTTCACTTGGAAACAGGAAAAGTTAGCATAACGATAAGACTTCTTCATACTACGTACAAAGAATGCTTTTCCGTCGAGTATATCTCCTTTAACTATTGCCAATAAGTCATTCCTGTTCATATTAAGTATTTCTTACTTTTAGCTATTTCTGTTATGCGGCGATGAATGTACTTGCAATTGATATTGACATTACTTCGGATCCGTGCAATGAACAATATGGAACAAGGATGATGTGAGTGCAAGAACACGCATACACCCTTCAATAATGTGTCCCAGCCCCAGGTTAAGTTCAATTTAGGTAAGCCAAAAAATGTAAAATTCACAGGAGAAAGATGTAGGCCATGAAAGTATAAGACTGAAATTGCAACAAGTACGTGCAATTAATTAGCTACTTCCGCGTTGGAGCTGAACACAAGTATGTCCTGTTAAATGTGATGTGCTTCAAGTATAATGATAAAATAATTACCCTGGCTTTACCTAACCTATCTACGTTTTTTAGCGCCCCTCGATATGTTTCCATTAATTATGTAGCAAATACGTGATATTCATCACACGAAATGACGCCACTGATATTTCGAATCTAGGTAAAAATGGCAGGGGAAAATATGGCAGGCGGAAAAAATGGCAGGGTGAAAATGGCAGGTGGAAAATATGGCAGGCGGAAAAAATGGCAGGTGGAAAATATGGCAGGGTAAATGTGATGTAATAAATATTTCTATACAAGGATGCTTCTTCCACCTAAGACAAAGTACATATCGCAAAATTCAAGAATTGGGTTTGTCAGGAGTTTATAAAGAAGATGTACAGTTTTCTATGTTCTGCAACCAAATTGATTCACTGGCGTTCCTGCCATGTGAGGATGTATTGCAGGGCATGGAATGATTAAAGCAGATAGCTCTTCCAGAAGCAGAAGAGCTAGTACATTATTTTGATTCAACGTATGTATCCGGCTCATACAGGAGGGTGGGAGGGAAAGAAACTCTGAGAGTAAGACGCATTCCGCCACGGTTTCCTCCCCAAAATTGGAATGTACATCAGGCTACCCTTGGGGACAACTCACGTACTAATAATTTATGCGAGGGTTGGAACAATATGTTTTCCAGTCTTATTGGTTACAATCATCCAACAATTTGGAAGTTAGTGGAGTGCCTGTAACAGGACTGCGCGGCAGTGGAGACAGTCATCTTGCAGTATGAAAGAGGGCAAGTACCGAAAAAGAAGACAAAGCGAGTGTATGTTGATTTGCAGAACAGGTTGAGGAATTTGTGCCTAGATTACATTGATGGGAAAACATCTCTTGAAGACTTCTTGCGCACTGTTGCTCACAATTTAAGATTTTCCACGCAAGGTGCAATGTCAGTACTGTTGTTGCCTGGAAATTATGTACTGTATATAGTAGCTATAAGGAATTTGACTGTATGATCTGCATCGTACAAGAATATATAATAGTTAGTTATTCTTGTTCTAGTTGTAGGAATGTGTTCTTACGTGTTTACATATTGCTGCCATTTGTTATATTTGCTGTTACGTTTTACGGCTGCCATTTTACGCTCTAAAGGCTATCCTGCCATTTTTTCCGCCTGCCATTTCTTCCGGCTGCCATATTTTCCACCTGCCATTTTTTCCGCTCTAAAAACTACCCTGCCATTTCTTCCGCCTGCCATTTTTACCGCGCACCGATATTTCCCATGTGGTACCATATCTGTGTGTAAAGTAAATCGATTACGTACTTATGTAAATTATTATTAAGTATAGCTTCTCGAAATTGAATATGGGTTGCTGTCTACCGCTAGGTATTTACAGAAGTGTCTAAGTAAATAATTTACAAGGGAATGTGTGTTATAAAGCGTACCTATTGCTCAGTAGCTGGGTGACCTAAACTGAACTTGATCCATGAGCCACCCCGTTGCTTGACTTTATTTCATTATACTTGCATGCATCCGAAATTATGAAAATAACAACATTGGAACAACATTTAACGCCACACAACAGAAGTAGCTAACAAAGTATTACATCCATGAAATAGATGAAAACTGGCTAATCCTGTCTGTATTTATAAGAATGAAGGGCTTCAACCTTTTGAGCACTGCAATTAGCTATGTAAACGAAAGTAGAAACAATCTGTATTAACATATTCATACATAAGAAACATTTTTCAACTCATCTATTTCTATTCCTGTAGTGTGTCGAAAAGATATATATACTAAATTTGCTTCCGCAAGTCGGGAGAGGATAATATTCTTGCCTTGTTTACGAATTTTAATATTATTTTATTGGCATTTATTTGGAGATCATTTGAATACATACACACACACACACACACACACACATGTATAAAAAACACAAAAACACACGACGAAGTGCCTGCGACCTATTGTTTGCGGATTGCGTGGTTCATTTGTCAGGTGTACACAACTTTTCAGTCTACCAATCAGAATTCGTTTAGCTTATGAGAAATTTAGAAATCAAGTAGTTTCTTCACTTAACGGTCCGATTGTAAACGGTTTGTTAAATTTGTAATGTTAGCGTTGGTGAAATGGAAAAATTTTAACGGACGGTTAAAAATTTAACGCACGGTTAGTTATCGGATGGTTAAGCTATATTTAATCGACGTTGGAGAAACCGGCCCGTAGAATACAAAAGCTCTGTTGACGGATCCACGACAACACTATTTATCTCCAGTAGGTAAATTATCTTTCTCCGATATATACATTTTATACAATATCTTATAACTTAAAGTACTTAGTTTCAGCATAAAGCAATCGGCAACATGACATAAATAATATCCCGACAAATCTCAACTTCAGTTATCATTCATACAACAGATAATTTCTTAATGCTGCTAAGTTAATTCTCCGCCTATAAAAAAGCCTGCCATCTAAATAGCTTTACTAATATTATAACAGTAAACAATTGACAACTCGCACTGAAATTCACGCTTCATCGTCTAACATAATGTGCAGTTGCGATCAAGTACACCACACCGGAAATATAGATTAACTACATCTTTCTCTTGCGTGTGCGAATGCAGGTAACATAACTGTAATGCTGTGCAGACTTTTTAGTGCTATATAAATTGTATAAGATCTAACAAAACCAAATTTATATAATTCAAACCTAAATCAAGGCCAACCGAGCATAACCTTTATTGTATAAACATGGGCTTTCCTTGAGCTATTGCGCCCATTTGCGAAACCAAAAACGGCCTTGCCTAACGTGGCTCACATGGCTACATGTGGCCATAACAACGTCTAGATGTGTACAGACGAAAGCAGAGTGCATAATTACTAGTCACGATAGATACACAATGAACATACAAATATTGGAAGACTTAGAACTTAGCAGCATCAGAACCATATTATTAACATTCACTGGTGCCAATCAAAGCGACTGTTTGGAATACTGGGTTAATAATACCCTTGCATGTATGAGAACAAAATTGAATTTCTTATCTCCACATAAACTAATAAGTCTAGGACTCTGATAGTTATGTATTTTGCATGTTATATATACATATGCCAGCGATTTTGAAAATAAAAATGCATGTTACATACGCAAATTCATATATGAATCATTTATATAAACCCCTTGCAAATTTTAAAGACAAATGCCTAACACTACAAACATCAAAATAATAGATTATATGAGCATGCTTGAACATTCTGTATATCTAGAAATAGGGACATAGCCACGGGGAGGATCCAGGGGTCCGGACCCCAGCTGAAGTAACGATTTCTATGTAAAATTAGTTTCGTATACATATATCAACGAAATAAACTGGTGGACCGAAATGAAATTATGGAAATGTAATGCAACCTAGAGAAGATGAATGTGAGACATGGAAGGTCTGCAGATGACCTTGAAACTTGATGTGTCAGATATTGATGATGTTAAATATTGTCCAATATTTTCTAGTGAAATAGAACGAGTTTAAGTAGTTTCAAACCGTATATATATAGAAAGTACTTGACCATCCAAGTAACATATGGAAAGTCTCTAAAAATCAAATTTGTGCTACGGTCATCATTTTTAGTACTTCTAAAAATGCTTTTTAATTAGTTTGTACAGCACAAAATTACAAATCTTTGCGCCATTCTTTTTATCGACCCAGAAGCCATAAAATGGCAGAGAAGCTAAACTTATTTTTTTTTTTTTACAAAATGAAGGTAGAAATTAATGCCAACAACGTAAACTGTTCACAAAAGTTTTTCCTAAATTGATTACGCAACTTTTCTATGAAGAAATAATATAAATTATAGCATCAGTACACAAAATGTACGCACTAAAAATTAAATATCATAAAACTGCAAGTAACTCTCACTTAAATTTTAATCCGTTTGAAAAAAAAAAATACCGAAAAATTATGATAGTTATTAAATATTACTAACAGCTGGTAATTACAGTATGCTTTCATGTAACTGTCCATATACTCAATTTATTATAGACCGTTAATCTGTAAAGCTTTTTGAATATAGAGATGAGGACTTTTGCATACAAGCTATGACCTGCAGCATGATCAGAGATAACATACCGATTACTGTACTTAGATGGAGTGTAAAAT
Source organism: Lepisma saccharinum (assembly GCA_022664845.1). Lineage (NCBI taxonomy): Eukaryota > Metazoa > Arthropoda > Insecta > Zygentoma > Lepismatidae > Lepisma > Lepisma saccharinum. The sequence continues at coordinate 7,413 of JAGDQP010019147.1, forward strand.
CTCTTGTCCTTTCAGATCTATTAAACTCCATCATGTGAATAACAATTTTCATATATTGTACCCACAGTCTTACTAGTTTCTTCTGCTTCTTTGGAGACAGCTAAAATATCTGACACTATGTTTATTTCAGCTTTTGAAGTCATGATATCCTCTCTTTAATTTCTTAACACCCTATCACTGTCAAAGTACTCAGTTTTCTGAGCAGAAAATATTCCAGTTTAAAACTTGAACAGAGCATAAGTGTGAGGCACTGGGATTTATCAATTAACAAAAAAGTAATTGAAAAAAACAACAACATAATTTTATGCTGAACAAACTTTATATAAAAGTTTTTTTTTTAAATGTGATATTTCGTTTCCGCGAAAATTGAAAAAACTGAATTTTGGCCGCTATTTTCCCAGATAGCGACCGTAGCACAGCTTTGATTTTTTAGAGACTTCATATTATGTTACTTGGGTGGTCAAGTACTTTCTATATACCAAATCCCGTGTCTTTAAGGATTTTATTACAACTGAACTAAAGATTTTGGCTTCCTTAAAAAAAAAAGTTTTCTTTTGATGTTATTTTGTGGCCTTAGGATTGATCAAATGAAAAAAGAAAAAAAATATGTAAAGTGATTCATAATTTTATGCTGAACGAACTTCATTTGAAACTTTTTTCGGTGATGCTTAGTTGACGCGAAAATTGAAAAAAAAAATCCTGAAATTTGGCCGCATTATCCAAGATGGCGGTCGTAGCACAAGTCTATTTTTTTAATATATATTTTTGCCTTGTTACTTGGGTTGGGAAGTTTTTTTGCTTTTTTAAAACTACACTGCAAAAAATAGCTGTGTTAATTCAACACAATGCGGTGTCCCAGCGTGACTACCGCCTTTGTGTATTAAATCAACACAACGCACGGTGTTGATTTCGGTATTGTGAAAAAAAAAACGTTACGGCTACAATGAGATTTAAACATCGGTTGCTCAGTTAGAAGTTGAGCGTATTACCGACTTCGCTAAACCGTCAGATAGAAAATGTAGTACATGCAAACGATATTTACTGAACAACATTTGAATTAAACGACTACACTATAGATTTAAACAGTGTAGGGGATCAAATATATGTTGGTGAGCCCCCAAAACAAACTAAGTTACTTGCATGACTTATCCCATGGTTTAATCACTTCCTATTTGTCAATGGAGAACCATAACTCCCATTCATTGTGAATGTTCTATTTCTATGAAAGCAAGCAAGTTGGCAGCAACCAAACACTTGAGCAGTATTACTGCTTTCTTATCGTAACAACGCGTCAAATGCTGCGCTTGCTTTCATAGAAATGGAACATATTTTCAATAAATGGGGATTGTGATCCCTAATTAACCAATGGAAAAGTGATTAAATCATGGCATAAGTCATGAGAGTATCTTTGTTTGTGTTTGGGGTTCAGGAACATTTTTTTACCCTCTATATTGTTTCAATCTAGTGTTCCGTCTGATGATTTAGCGAAGTCGGTAAGACGTTGGACTTCTAACTCAGCAAACCATGTTCAAATCTAGCTGCAGCCGGAACTTTTATTTTCTCCCAGTACCGAAATCAACACCTATCTATCCCGGCTCGTGCCATGTGGACAAATATCATGTGCGTGGGTTCTATCGGGATTGCCACTTTTCCTTCTACTTTTTCCATTCCATCAACTTTCCTATCATTCAACTGATCGGAATTGCCTAAAGGCCATAATATAAATTTAAAATTAATATTCATAAATTAACCCTAACGCCCGATTGCAAACGTACGCGTAATGGTTTTAGACTAAACTGGTGCATTCTAAATTAATGTTTAACCGTAAGCCGCCTACTTTAGACTAAGTCTAAATTCCGTCTTTCCAATGGGCCCTAAGTGTTCAGAGAGTTGTTTGACGTCATATTTTAGCTCTCTAATCAAAACTAGAATGATTGTGCTTATAGCACAGTACGTCAAGTTTTGAACCGGGTCTATACTTGGAACCCGGTAACCCGATTTAGGTCTCGTCATCCGGAGGACAAAGTAGAGCATTTGATTATTTCCTTCCGTTTGAGGGGTGACCAGGGCCGGAGGTGTTAACCCCAGAGAACGAGAAGTACGAAACTGGAGCTCATTAAGCTCTCAGACCAGGTCAAGTTTTAGACCGGATCACCTATTTCCGGGTCACCAAAACTGACCAGGTTTCAGCTCTGCCGTGCTACTTCCTCTGAATTTCAGAAGAATTCGGTATTTCAATATTCCGATATTGTTCAGTATATTGATACTGTTCGGTATTTCGGTATTTTTGATGTATCGGTATTTTCGGTATCGAAAATACCGATACCGATTTCGGTATATCGATATTTTTGACAGCCTTATGATCTGATGCATATGTAGCGACCTTCATCACTACACTGCGATGAATTGATCGACTTGAAAGTTGCAAGTTGTTAAACATATTACTGACATCATATCCGCTCCGCTGACACTTGTCGGCTTTCCATTCACCCACTCCAGTACAAGAAAGTATAAGGTTACCGTCGAAGAAATCTACAAAAGATATATCTGATGAAATCGCAGTTTAATAGTAAGTACGTAGTGATTAATATTTGATTTGCCTTGATGATTGACCTCTGATGGTGATTTGAACGCGGGAGTGAAAGCGTAGCACGGGTGCAAACAGTAAAATGGGAAAGTGATTTGACAGGTTTCGTCCGTCTTTACAAAAGGAAGAAAAAAAAAGAGATAAAAAGAAATAAAGCAGGCCAATGAAACAACTATTACCTTGGAGGAAGGAAAAAGGAAACTGCGTAATAAATAAATGAGAATAAATAAAAGGGGAGGACTAACGGAAGGAGGTGAAAACAAAAGCTGATGAATTTCAATGAACCCCGCAGGCTTCATTGAAAAACAAAAGTGTCCGAACAGAACTATAAACTTCCTGTTCATGACAACGCTTACTTACTATTTACTGGTAAAATGGAACCATTTTATTGTGTCCACGTGATGGATCATGAACTTTTTGGTATGATGAACAGGACACCAACGATTGCCGCCATTTCAGTGTCGTTGCACTTGCGTGGTTCCTCTCTGCGTACTTTGCAATTATTATATCCGTTTGCGTAACAAACCAGTACTTTGATTGCATGTTATGGTGCAATGGTTATGCAGAATGAAAAGATTTACGAGGAAAACGCAAGAACTGATGCTACTAACTGTTGGTGAGATAATGCGGGATTGCTATTGCATCAGCATTTTTTTCTTTTCTTCAAGATTAATTGGAATTAATTCTTTTGTCATGAGTTATTAAAACTACTCGAAGTTCTTCCGAGTAATCTGATATGAATTGAACGCTTTCACAAAAAAAGGTAACTTCCTTGAACTACGTGTGCTACATGCACAAATAGATACAACCATTGAGTATTGAGATATTTACTCAATGATACAACTCAGGGATGTATTCAGGGGTTTCGTCCGGAGTCCCCCAAAACACAGACATTTATGGAAAAATAGTATAGCTTCAGTAGTAATTATTTATATTTAATATACATTCCATGACCATCCCCCCCGAAAGCCTTTGGACCTCTCTCAAAACCAACTTCTTAAGGGGTATTTGACGAAAAACTTCTGTTTGCTGACAGTCACGTGACTTCTATAACTAACAGTTCTATGCGCTTACTTCGTCTTCTCTATAGATTTACATAAATTAAGGACCTTCATTCATTGAGTATGTTCTACAAAACGTTCATCTCCCCTAAAATTGAATATTGCTCCCCAATTTGGAACATGGCTAGTATTTCTAATCTATCTCATATTGATTCTGTTCTGAACTTCTGAACTTCTGTTGCTATAGTCAGAAGAAGAATACCATCAGTACGTAGCTTAAGCAAACCAGAGTTATTATCCGTTCTTGGTCTCCACGTTCCCTCTTCTCGTCGCAAGCTGGCAGATTTGATGTACTTATAGAAGATACTTAACGGGAATCTTAGAACTGGAGAGTTGATATCTAAATTTTACTTCCGTGTTCCGTTGCGAATAACCAGAAATAATAACCTTCTTCATTGTACCACGCCTAGGCTAAGTATACTGCAGCGCTCCTTATTCCATAGACTAGTAATTATGTACGTACAATAATCTTAATTCAAATATTGATATTTCCGGATCAGAAAACACTTTCCATCGAACGCTAAATACCAATATCTGAGTTATTCATTTCTCTTGTGTATTATAATCGTCATGTTATTGATATCAACTGCTGTTATGTGTTGTTTAACATTTAATTCCATGTTATTTAGTTTGTTACAATGTTATTTAGTTTCTGTGTAAAATGGCAACTCCAGCTGTATATGAAAGTTTATAATAAATAAATACGTGCCTGATGCAACTAATTGACTTTGGATTACTTAAACAAGTATTATTCTGCTTGAGTAGATCAAGATGCGATTTTTTTTCAGTGAGGAGATGGTCTTTTCTTTTCTTTGGTAGCCAGTTAGCCGCTTTTAGATGCTTACCGTCTCTATTTTAGAAAATATTTTAATTATTACGGGACGGTAAGGATTAACAGTGAGCTATGCAAGTTTACATACGTACAGGCACGTACCCAGAAGTTGGTTCTAGGGGGAGTCAGAGGTCGGTCTGGGTGTGAAATTTACGTAAAATGCGCATAATTTTGTCAAAAAATGAAAATAATTTAACAAAAAATCTGAATTTTTTTGGGGGGGGGGTCCAACCTCCCAATAACCCCCTCTGCATATGTCTCTACTCCCTGGTTACATACATTTTAGGTTTTCAGCAGTAAGTGCTGTACAGTCTTACACAACCGCTCTGTCCGTCTGTCGATAATTTTCAACTCAGGAACTTATAGGGCTAGGAAAGTGTTTCCAATGTTTCACCGCAATTTTTCCAACGATTATGGATCATCCAAATAGAATGCTTGGTGCTGAAACCTGGCCATAGTCCAGCAACTGGGCTCCGCCTCATTTGTTTTTATTTTATTCTTTTATCGATACAGAGTAACTATAATATAATGATTTACATCTTTGATCGTAAGCAAGTCACTAAATCTTTATATTTATAATAATAATACTGTAAAGTATAAACCTTCTCCCCTAGGACATTGAAAGAGATAGTAGGAGCCCTGTTGAAAGAGTGGATGTACTTACTATGCATATCATGGTCAAATTAATGGGAGATCTGCACTAACGATGAAATTACCTGATGGTTTGAGAAAGAGTGTATCTCTTACCGTATCTTGATGATGCTAGAGTTTACTGAATATAAACAAGTTAGAACTACAATTCTACCAACAATCGCAGAGACTCCGGTCCCTTTATCGCATTTGGCTCACGAGATATATTTGTTTCATGAGCTGGCAACACTGACAATTGGGTTCTTGAGAAATCTCAATGGTTAGTTATTATATTTCACTTTCCCCAAACGCTTATTTTCAACTGTTAGGGAAATTTCATGTAAGTAGTCTGCTCCCCGCTACTTACCAAAACTTTTCTTTCAATATACACACAATTTCCCATTATTTTGCACTAATAATAAATTTTGATGTTAGTATTTGGGGGGTAAACCCCAGGATTCCTATTTTTGCCCATGAACTGTGCTTTGACTGAACTAGTCTTGCTAAGATCTTTCGAACGACACCTCAAGCATCTCTCTACATCTTATAGTTCATGAGATAAATTTTTGGCATGGACTGGCAACACTGATAACGGGGTGTCTTGGGAACGGGAACATCAGCAGTATGTTCCTATTGTGTCGAACAATGATTTTACCATATTTGGTGCTTCTATGACTAAAAATATAATAAAAAGCTTTTTTTTAAGACATTCTTTTCTTAATCAATTCGTACTAAAAACAAACAAATTTTTTTTTTTTGTAAACGTCACTGGTATTAGCTAGCGCACGTACGTCACTGGTACTGAATGGGCTGGTGCTGAAGGGGTTGGATGCCTAAAAAGAAAAGTATGGGATGCCTCTCACATACATTCACTTTATAAATTCTTGAAATGACGCGCCCCATTCTTTTCTTTTTGGTCACGCATAAACAAAATTACATTTTACTTTTTAGTACGAATTGATTAAGAATAGAATGTCTTTAAAAAGTTTTTTATTATTTTTTTTCCCGAGTTATTTCGATGTTCGGATACATTTTCTCAAGTTAAATGTTTTGTGACCCAAATCCTAAAGTGTTTGTTGTAGGCTAGTACTTATTTTTGGCTAAAGAAGTTGAGAATAAATAAATATTAAAATTTGCTTTTAAAAAAATATAAATATATAGAAATATATGAAAGTAACATTGGAATATTGTACTATCACCGGGCGTACGTCGCTCTGCAAAATTACATCATCATATGACGTAGGGAAATGTGATCAATTAACGTTCCAAGATTTGATGAAACCACAAACCATTGTGAAGTAAAGAAAAGAATGTAATAAGAATGGAAGCAATTTGAAAAACAAGATATTTTTATAGCACTAATAAGTGGGTTGCTTGGCAACGCAGGCGACGTCAGTGCTTTTGTATTGTATCGAATAATGTTTATGCTAAGTTTGGCGCAGCTAGGTCTAACTAAATGGAAGCAATTTGAATAATTAATTTTAAAAAATCGGCTGGCAACACTGAACCACTGCACCAATCAGATCGCTTTCAGGGCCTCTGAGCTAGTTTAATCAAGGCCTTTCCAACGACACCTCACGCACCTCTCTACACCTTGTAGTTCCTGAGATTTAATTTCTGGTCACGATTTAATTCTGGTCTCTTTTTCTTATAGTTTCGCTATCAATTGACCTAGAAGGCATTTCGAACGTTTAACTCATACATGGAGTTTGAAAGGTTGATACCGAATTTAGTAATATCGATGTCAAGGTTTTTTTCACTAGCTACTGAAATATAATAACAACACATGCAAAAATCAAGGTTAGAATATGAGAATGAACAAAATTAATACAATTTTCAAGCAACTGTCAGTGGGGTAGGGGTACGAGGAAGATGATCTCAAAGTTGTCACAGATTTTAAGACTTCAGTAACATATATTTGGAAAGCTTTTTAATCTTCATATTTGTGGACTTTACAGCATCTGAGCTTGGAACACATTATGATCAATAATTCTATTCATGTAAGAAGCAAAGTGAAAACATAAACCCTGGCCTTCATTTAAGGTATCATTCAGACATTCGCATGATATGTCTAAGGATAATCTTCAACCAGAATGTTTGTCGTGAGCAGGTCTCCAATCCATGCCTTTTGTCCGTAGCTTTCCCCATTCGATGATTGCAAACTGGGACATTTCTATACATGTTTACTTCACGTTATGAATAATTTTAATGAAAAGCTGACTTGATTAATTCTATGAGCGCCCTTCTACACGAATGAAGAAAACGCGGCGATTTTAGCGCGAGCAACCGCCTCTGTTTCTCTGTGTCTACACGTGGTGGCCGAAATGACGCGGTTAAACCGTGCTACACCAGCCCTATCTACATGTATGATACTGATTCATGTAGAATGGGTCACGTTTCTCCCGCTTGCAGTGTTTTAACATGTACGTGTTGAAACTTCCAAATCGCGCTGTGAGAATACTCGTGCAGACACGTACATTTAAAAGCATAGGTTTTGTTACAAGGCGTGGTCGTACGCGGTAAACCCGTTCGTGTAGAAGGACTCTAATTTAAGCCCTACAGCACACTAGGCAGTTCAGCCGCCGAAATTCAACCACAGAAAAAAATAACCATTCTTTCTTTTGAAGCACCGCATACTTGGCGATTTGATTGCAGAGACAGGATTTACCCGCCGAGAGAAATGAAATGTCTGCGATTCCGACGGCGATTTGTGGGGAGGAACAAAAACAATAAATCAATGTATTCTTAAGAAGCACCGCACACTCGACGATTTAGTCGCGCGATTTTGAACAGGGTTGACAGTTGTTTTCATTGCCAATCTCTTTCTGTCACGACATATGAGAAACGGAGCAAGGAAGAAAGAAAAAATCAGGCATAGACCTATAATTTATCGTTGTTTTAAAAAATGATTTAGAAATCCTTCCCACAGTTTGATCAATACCGAGTGGCAAAGATCTTTTGCTTTTGTTTGATTCATTTTGTGATCAGGTGTCAGAACTGAGAAATAATTCTTTGCCTCGGGTAACAAAGCAAACAAAGCCGTTTCTACCTCTCTCTATATATAAATCTCTCTCTCTGTCTGTCTGTCTCTCTCTCTCTCTCTCTCTGTATTGTCTGATACTGTCTGGATGCATCCATGCATCAACATTTTTATAATTTTATCTTTGGTTGTGGTTCGTATCGGACACAATGAAAGTTATTTTGAGAATTATTTTTACTTAAATCATAAAGTACAAATGAAATTCCGAGAAGGGAGACATGTCAATTCTCGGAAATTACATTCTTTTGGGGAGATCTAATATGCCTCCAGTTATAGCTTAAGGGAATAAAATTATTAGATGTTGGGGGAGAAAAGACAATCAATTAAATTGTCCAAGTGTCAAACTCTTCTTCTTGTTTAAAGGATGAACCCATTTGCTTCTCCGTCTTCGGAACCTCCTTTTTCTTGTAACGAATGCTATGCATAGCATTTGTGTGGTGCTCACAATCTTGTTTCTGCCAACACTTACAGCGAACTGAATATGGAACAGGTGTAGGATAAATCGAGCGACCAAATCGCTTACACAAAATTGCACTGCGATTTGGTCGCGCGGTTGAATCGCGGCGGCTGAACCGCCTAGTGTGCGGCAGAGCTTAGCCTAATTTTTCAATCTCAACTCATAAAGTAGAAACAAAGGAAAGCTTTGATTGTTGAGCAGGAAAGGAATAAAACAAAGAGAACAACTAAGAAACCATGGACGTTGAAAAGGTCAAGAGACAGGAAATGATCTTTCCCGTTCACCCAACACCACAGTTGACAGAAGACGCAAGAACTTTCTAGGCTAAACTCAATCACTGGAACATAACAGTTAGAAGTAAATTCAGTACAAAGCTCTTGCTGATTAATTTTTTTACTCGACAGATTAATTGAACCGTGTAATGGTTTCTTTCAATACCACCAGCAACACCAACTCTAACGTGCAGCACAAAGATATAAAGTGGTTCTTTCTTGTATGTGTATGTAACAGTTGTAAGTCACTTCTTTACAAGAAAAAGTGTGTCGCGCAAGTGCTCATCATTTTGTTTAGAATACAAAAGAATTGTTAATCTTTGTTCTCACGTCGCGGTTTCTGTTCGAAGGAAAGAAAGAAAAAAAGGCGAGAGGAAAACTTTGTTTGATATCTGTCTATTGCAATATGCATGTATGCAGTTACATTATTTGTTCTAAGAACTACAAATATTGATTGTTCGTTTGCCAGTGTTCTTCTCCACATATGTTTTCCTCCTTTCACTTGAGCCTATTTTCCTCCTTGAATTCTAAGTAAATGTATTGTTGACAGCTGATTAGTTTTCTTGTGTGGGGTGAAGAAGTGGGGTACGGTAAGTAGATGTGTCCTCTGCTGTCCAAATGAGTTTCTCGTTCAAGGAAACGCCTGACTCTTACCCCCTTTCCGAATTGGCACTTTATGCTCCGTTCCGTACCCTTGCTCCGTCGGATGCACCGTCGATGGTTATCCGAATTCCCCCTTCGACGGAGC